>JAJAQF010000409.1:0-20131 GCA_020510985.1 Pholidichthys leucotaenia
AATTATGTGAAAATCTTACAAAGTTTGTCCAATTTACAAGTATCTGTTGCTCTAACCACAAGGTGGCGCTGTAACTTTTACTTATTATTTTTACATAGACGTGTTCGGGGCGGGAGTCATATCCATTGTCCAAAATTTGGTGGAAATCAGATGAAGTTTGTCCAATTTGCAAGTTTTTGATATTCCATGGCGAAAAGTCAGCATACGCCATGTCGCCTTGGCAACACTTACCTATCAGTTATGTGTTGTCCACAAATATAGGACTATATATTCAGTCACCTCAACGTATGTTGAAGATTTCCTGAATCCAGGTCATTCCTAATCCTGTAAAAAAGATCAAGGATTGAATGGCGAGGAGGGTATGTCCATGGTAACACATGACATCATGCTAAAGTTGATGTGCAGTTATGATCATCCCTGTGGTGTGATTAATCTCAGAAAATTTCACGTCAGTCTGGCAAGTGACGCGTGAGTAATAATAGCTCTGTGAGGAACCTTGGAGTTATTTTTGATCAGGATTTGTCCTTCAATTCACATATTAAATTTGTTTCTAAGACTGCCTTCTATCATTTGTGTAATATTGCCAAGATTAGGAGCATCTTGTCTCAGAGTGATGCTGAGAAACTGATCCACGCTTTTGTTAGCTCGAGATTAGATTATTGTAATTCTTTATTATCAGGCTGTCCTAAAACATCTTTAAAAAGTCTTCAGCTGATCCAAAATGCTGCAGCAAGAGTTTTAACAGGTACTAGAAAGAGAGATCATATCTCTCCGGTTCTGGCCTCCCTTCATTGGCTTCCCTTAGAGTTTAGAATTAAGTTTAAAATCCTTCTTCTTACTTACAAAGCTCTAAACAATCAGGCTCCTTTTTATTTAAAAGATCTGATACTACCATATTAGAATCAGAATCAGAATAAGTTTATTGCCAAGCACATTTACAAGTAAATAACAGGTAAATATACGAGGAATTTGACTTGACACTGAAAACGTCATAAATGACATTCTCAATGACGCGGCGAGCCGTGGAGGCGCCTGTCTAACAGTCTAACTAATTATCCTAACAGAGCACTATGCTCCCAAAATGCAGGATTACTTGTAATACCTAGAATCTCCAAAAGTACAATGGGAGGCAGAGCCTTCAGTTATCAAGCTCCTCTCCTGTGGAATCAGCTGCCAATCTGGATTCGGGAGTCAGACTCGATCTCTGTTTTTAAGAATAGGGCTAAAACCTACCTTTTTGATATAGCCTACAATTAGGGAAGGATCATGTGTTTCTGAACCCTCCCTTAGTTATGCTGCTAATAGGTTTAGTCAGCCGGGGGACCTCCAGTAATGTACTGGGCCTCACTCCTTTTCTCACTCTCAATGAAATATTTTTTTTGCTGGTCATTAACATTTGTTTGTTCTCTCCCATAGATTGAGTCCCCATCGTGCTGTTTGCTCTCTACATGTCTGTTCTTTTCTTCTTCTCTATCCCCTCACCCCCCAGCCAGTCACAGCAGATGACTGCCCCTCCCTGAGCCTGGTTCTGCTGGAGGTTTCTTCCTGTTAAAAGGGAGTTTTTCCTCTCCACCGTCGCCAAGTGCTTGCTCACAGGGGATCACCTGATTGCTGGGGTCTTTCTGCAACTGTGGGGGTTTTCCCTACAGTTGATAGTGCTATGAGATGACTGTTGTGAAATGGCGCTATATAAATAAAGTTGAATTGAATTGAATTGAATTAATAAATTAAACAGTTTTCTGCAATTCTTTCATTAACCACTATGTGGTGCTATATCTTTTGTCAGGTATTTTAATGTTGACGCATTTGGGGTGGGACTATTTTCCATCATGGAAAGTTTGGGAGACATCGGACAATTTTTGCCCGAGTGACAGCTCTTTGAAGTTGTAAGGGGAGGAGTCAAACTTTGCCATGGTGCCCTGGCCACACCTTTTGAGATTTTGACTTAATTTATACAATTTTTAATGGCCAATGCCTATAGATACCGCCACGTAAAAATAAGCTCAAATGGAGCAGGCCCCTAGGACTAGTTCGTTCAAATGCAAGGTGTGACTTTTTTTCCGAATTGGAGGTGGGATGACTTTGAGGCAAGATGGTGGCCTTCCTGTTGGCGGTGGGTATGGGCTACAATTATGTTTTTGCATGTCTTGAGGTGATGCACACCTCACCCAAATTTTATGTCTGTACGGCAAAGTTTATGGTCTCCAGTCTCCATAGACCTTGTATGTTTTCCCCACCCACAAAAATTAGGGGTGGGGGGGCACATGCGTATGTTTTCCAGTTTATCAAATTTTTCGCCGGGTCTGAGGGGTCTGCCAAAAAAAAATCGTATTTTGGTTAACGTTCAGAGGATGAAAAATTCATTTGTTTAGGCAGAAGAATTTCTTCGAGCTGAGCAATTACAATAGGGCTTTCGCCGACTGATGTTGTCAGTGGCTCAGGCCCTAATTAAGCAAGTCCTAGATTACAAATCGCTTCATATCTTGTATTGCTCATCAGTACTTCCATACTTGACCTATTGTATAGAGGTCTGGGGTAACAATTATAAAAGTACACTTAATTTGTTGCTAATATTACAGAAAAGGGCAGTCCGTGTTATACACAAAGTTGAGTATCTTGAACATACTAATTTATTGTTTTTACATACAAAGTTATTGAAATTACATGATCTGGTTGATTATTATACGGCACAGTTAATGTTTAAAGTCAGTAAAAAGTTTTTGCCATACAATAGACAAAATATTTTCAGTGAGAGAGAAGGGAAATACAATTTACAGGGGAATACAAAATTTAAAATGCACCTAGCAAGATCTATTAGAAAAGTTCTTGTGTGTCTGTGTGTGGAGTAAAATTGTGGAATGGGTTGGGGGAGAAACACAGGCAATGTCCAAACATCCATATATTTAAATCAACATATAAGGAAATGATTTTTGAACAATATAAAAATAAAGGACAGTAATATTGCAATGTGTCTTCAATGAAGAATGGTTGTTATTGTTCAATATAAATGTTGAGTACTATTATTATTGATATCATTAATACCAGAATATTACAAGAGTATTATAGTATGATGATTGTTGTTTAGGATTGAATTATTTGAAGTATTATATAGGCCAGGAGGTATAATGTCATTATTATTATTATTATTATTATTATTATTATTATTATTATTATTATTATTATTATTATTATTATTGTTGTTGTTGTTGTTATAACTACTATATGGCTACCTATTATTATAATTATTATTATATGGTAACTTATTGGGCCTAGGTATTGTAAGCCATGTGGGGGTATGTGGTGGTATATATGGTGATTATGATGATGATAATATTTTCAAATATTCACAATATTTTCACAATATTTTTGAATTTTCACAGTATTTTCGACAAATTTCAGTCAGGTTTTCATCAGAAACACTCAACAGAGCCCGCTCTTCTCAGGGTGTCAAATGATATTTTAATGTCATGAGACTCTGGCAAATGCTCTGTTTTAGTGTTATTAGATCTTACTGCAGCATTTGATACTATTGATCATTGTATTTTGTTACAAAGGCTTAGAGATTGGGTAGGTATTTCTGGAAAAGCTCTGGATTGTTTTTTCTCCTACCTTTCTGGTAGGAGTTTTTCCATGGCTGTTGGCTCTTATTCATCTGACTCTGCTCCTTTAACCTGTGGGGTGCCTCAGGGTTCTATTCTGGGTCCACTTTTATTTGCCCTATATATGCTGCCACTTGGTTCTATTATCAGCAAATTTAAAGGTGTGTCTTATCACTGCTACGCTGACGATTTACAGCTACTTTTCTCTTTTAAGCCTGACCATGTTGACAATTTAAAAATTATTCATGATTGTCTGTCTGCAATTAAGAACTGGATGTCTAGTAACTTCTTGCAACTTAATGCTGATAAAACTGAAGTCCTTATTGTAGCACCTGATAATCTAATTCCTAAGTTGGTTAATAGCATTGGTTCATTAAGCTCTAACGTATGGTCTAATCTAAAAAAATCTTAGTGTCATTTTCGATCAATCGATGAGTTTTGATCAGCATGTCAAATCTCTGACCCGGAGTTGTTTTTTCCACCTTAGGAATATATCCAAAATTAGGTCATTGGTTTCCTATACTCAGAAATCATTATTCATGCCTTTGTTTCTTCACGTTTGGACAACTGTAATGCTCTTTTCACATGTCTTAGCAAATCCTCTTTACACCGCCTACAGTTAGTCCAGAACGCTGCTGCAAGATTACTAGCTAGGGCCAGTAGATTCTGTCATATCCCTCCTGTTTTGGCCTCCTTGCATTGGCTTCCTGTAAATTATAGAATTGATTTTAAAGTTCTTGTTCTTACTTACAAAGCCATTCATGAAGAGGCACCTTTTTATATTAGTGACCTGCTCTCTCTACACCAGCCCAGCAGGTCTCTCAGGTCCTCTCATCAGAATCTATTGGTAGTACCTAGTACTAGGCTCAGAACCAAAGGCGATAGAGCCTTTGCTGCTGTTGCTCCCAGACTGTGGAACTCCTTGCCTCTTGAACTTAGATCTGCACCTTCCATTGGTGTTTTTAAGAAGCAACTAAAGACCCACCTTTTTCTCCTGGCTTTTTAATTAACTATGTGCTGATTGTATTTTTATGTGCTTTTACTGTCTACTTTTTTTTTACTGTTTTATGTGCCTGTGTTTTTATTTTGTTTTTTACCATGTTAAGCACTTTGTGACTCTGTCTGTGAAAAGTGCTCTATAAATAAACTTATTATTATTATTATGATAATATTGTCTATAATTATATTAAACATACCAGAAGTATTTATTTATTATTATTACAATTATTATTAGATATTGGTATTATTGTCCTTACAAACTATCATTGCTGTATCATTTCTATTGTATAATTTAATCATAAGATGTATTATATATTATGGTATTGTATAATGTTAGGTTAAGTATAGTAAAACCATCTAAGTCTACTCTTCAAAGATCGTCTATGTGTGTAGATGGTTTACCCAGGTTCGTTTTCAAAGAGGAGATCAGTTTACTTGGAACACGTATTTATTTAAGCAAGTTGAACATAGCAGTTTACAGCGCTGGGTCAAAAATCTCTTCCTGACAACAACAGGCAATGTCAGGTCGTGAAGTCTGACTGACTATGCTGGCCCTGACCCAGAATATTTATACAGAAATGAACAACAGTGAAAGCATGCATTATCAAATGACAGTCCAGGTGCATGGTCCATAGGAGGGTCCGTTCCTGGCGCCGAGTGTATCCACATGAAGGCCACTTCACCTCCCAGGTCAGATTAGACCAGGCTCAGCCATTCCTTATCACAACTGTGCCTCCTTCTCATAAATCCCAGGCGTTTGTTATTCTCTGTGCTGAAACAAAGGTCCACTCTTTTCTGCAGAGACTGACCCACACATCTGGCAATATATATTCCATTATGGTATATTGGTTATAGTACCTAAATATAAGCAGAGTACAAATATTTTGAGTCACACAAATAACTGTTATATGGTTATATTGATCACTTTATCCCATCAATAATGAGACCAATAACTCAAACCCTTTAGGCACTCAAAGGCACGTCACATTCCTCCTCATCATCATCTTTATCTGAATCCATTCCAATTTCAATTGATCCATCAGGTTTTAATAATGGCATTTGATATGGAGGAGGTTGTTTGCCTTCCACAGCCGTAGTGATGACCCTGAGGCAAAGAGACTGAATACAAGGGACACAACAACACCCACAAAATGCAAAGATGGCAATAACACTTACAATGGATACAATTATAGAAACAATCACATTTTTCCATTTTCCAAACACTTTCTCCAGCCATCCATCCAGGGGATTATTTATGCCGGAGGCCATTCACCATACAATCACACAGTTATGCAATTACACAGTTCACTAATTACTGATTATGTGATGGTTATGATACTTATTCACAAGCAAATGATAAAACCTTTAAACTTCCTCTTGATGCACTTCAGGAGGACCCACTCTGTTGTGATTGGTTCCGTGGGTTTCAAGTCACCTCCTGGCTTCTTCTTTTCCTGTACGTGTTGTGAGAAAGCTGACACAAGAGTTCTTAGTTGGTCATAGAATGATTTAATTAATTAATTAAATCACCCTTTATTGTCATTCAACTGTACAACCAATCATGTACAGTAGAACGAGATTGTGCTTTACCTATCTACTGTGTTAATCACACACACCCCAAGTGTAGAATCAGAGGGCCGCTGCCATGCAAGGCGCCGCCACAAATTTCCCTCCTCCATTCCATTATTGCTGAGCACCAAGCTGGACGGCAGGAAGTTCCACTTTTTTATATGGTCTTCGTCATGACCCAGCCGGGATTGAACCCCTGCCTCCCGGGTGTGGGGCGGATGCTCTACCAACTGAGCCACCACTCCAGTTTATAGCCCATCTTGGGCTCTTCTTCCTCACACAGCTGCAATCGTGCTCCCGGTCCCGGGAACTGACGACCTGTTAAAAGTTTATAGGGAGAAAAACCTGTTATGCTGTTAACAGAACTTCTAACCGTCAATAGGGCAATAGGCAAAGCATCCAACCAGTTCATTCCTGTCTGGCTACAGATCTTAGCAAGCTTCACCTTAATATTTTGGTTCATCCTCTCAACCTTACCCTGAGATTGAGGGTGATAAACCGTTCCAAATGAATGTTTTAGACCTAACATCTTTTCCACTTTTTGTAGGTCTTGATTTTTGAAATGTGTTCCATTATCTGATCTAATTCTCTAAGGAAACCCATAAGTAGGGATGTATTGATTTATCAAAAATTTGATCACTGTTTTACTGTCTTCTTTCTTTGCAGGATAAGCTTCAGGGCATCCTGTAAATGTGTCCACTGCCACTAGGAGATATCTGTATCCCCTGATTCTTTCCACCATGTCAGTGTAATCTATGATTATCTCCTGACCTGGCAAAGTAGGCAATGGAAAATGACCTTGATGAACTTTGACCGTCGGTTTTGGATTGTGAGAAACACAAATGGCACAACTTTTTACAAAATTCTGTATCATATCTGGGAGGAATGGATGCCACCAGTGACTCAAATGTCTGTTCATTTGTTTAGCGCCTACATGTGCTAACCCATGAGCTTCATGTAGCACATTTTCTCTGATTCCTGGCGGCAACACTGGTCTACCATCCTGTGCTCTCCACAACCCTTCTTTTTCTGTGGCGCCTCTCTGTTTCCACACTGTTTTTTTCTTCAGGAGACGCTTTTCTCTGTTCATCTATTAACATATTTACATCAATCTGTGGCAAAATGTCCTGAACCTCCTTGCCTGTTTGTGTCAACATTAGCGATGGCTGATATCCTGCTGCCTTTTTTGCTGCTTTGTCTGCCTCATGATTACCTCTGGCCACATCTGTTTCTGTTTTGTTGTCATGACCTTTGCACTTAACCACTGCTAGCTGTCGTGGTAAGATTAGCACTTCTGCTAATTTCTTCATTTCTGTCTCATGTTTTATAGGAGTCTGAGATGCTGTCAAAAAACCTTGTCTAATCCATTGTGCTAATTCTGTGTGAATTGACCCAACAACATAAGCTGAATCTGTATAAATGGTGACCTTTTTTCCTGCTGACCACTCCAATGCTTTGATCATAGCTGTCAATTCAGCCAACTGAGCTGATTGTCTGTCCTGCAATGTCCCATTTAGCACTTCCTCAAATCCATTTGCTTTTTGTCTCACAACTGCATATCCTGCCTTCAATCCTTCTGTGGGGTGACGAAAACAACATCCATCTGTAAACAAAACTTCATCTGGGTCAGTCAATGGTGTCACAGATAAATCTATCCTCACCTTCACATCTTTTCTGACCCTTTTTTCACATTCATGTGGTTCCCCATCCAACATCTGATCTGCCATGTTCATTCCTTCATGTGTGAATGTGATGTGTGGTGCTGATAGGATTTTTTCCATTCTTGTCTGTCTGATTGAGGTCATAGTGAATGCTGCAGAATTTACATATGACATGACGCTATGTGTGGTCAGGACAGTCAATGGATGTCCCATTACCACATGAGCTGTTTTTTGCAAAATTTTTGCCACTCCTGCGGCATGACGTGTGCATGCTGGTTGCCTTTTTTTCCATTGGGTCTAATATTATGCTGACATCGAGGAGTATCTTTCTTTCTCCCCCTTTTTTCTGAAACAGAACACCATTTACTGTGTGTTCTGCTTCAGAAATATCCAAGTAGAAACGTTTGTTGTAATCAGGTATTGCCAAATCAGCTGCATGTGAGAGTTCATTTTTCAAAGCAATGAATGCTTCCTCAGCTTCCTGTGTCCACAATAACTGTGCAGCAACATTTCTCATACCTTGTTCATTAACCAGTGCACGCAATGGTTTTGTCCTTTCACTGTACTGTGGTATATAATGTCTACTGAATCCTGTTAGACCCAAAAATGATAACATTTGTTTTACCGTGCATGGTTTGGGGTGATGAAGGATGGAATCCCTGTGTGACGCAGAAAGGCCAGAACCTGTGGGTGTAATGACACGGCCCAGAAAAGAGACATAACGTCTTGCACACTGTAATTTTTGTCTTGATACTTTAAATCCACATTCCAACAATCTCAACAACACACTCTTTGTAGCTTCCAGAGAACTGTCAGGATTTGGTGCTGCTATCAATATGTCATCTACATACTGTATCAGAATGACGCCTGGAGGAAGAGGACAACCTTGTAGTTGTTCCTTCAAAACCTGATTGAAAATACCTGGTGACAAAATGAACCCCTGTGGTAGCCGGGTGTAGCGCAGCTGTGTGCCCTTGTAGGTGAATGAGAAGAAATCCCTGCACTCCTCTGCTAAAGGAAGACAGAAAAACGCATTAGCCAAATCAATACATGTAAACCATGAATGTTGTGATGTGAGAGCAGATAAAGCAGTGTATGGGTTTGGCACGGGTACTGTGGGGGTGGAAATCCGTGAATTGACATGCCTCAAATCATGGGCCATTCGATATTTACCGGTATTTTGCTTTTCAACTGGGAGAATAGGAGTGTTCCAGGCAGAGTGAGAATTTTCTAATACCCCTGCCTGAAGCAGCCCTTCAATGGTATCAGCAATGCCCTCCTGTGCCACAGGCTTATGCGCATACTGATTTTGCCAAATTGGTTGACCTTGCAGGACCTGAAATGAGATGGGAGAGATATTAATACATTTACCAACGTCCGTGGGTCCCTGTGACCATAAATTTTGTGGCAGTGAATTCAACATATCTGCTGCTGATTTATGATCAGTGCGTTCCCTACCATGCTCCCTCTCAATTTGTCTGTGTTCAAACAAAAGCTCATCAGTTGTGTCAATTTTAATGCGATAGGCCTGATGTTTTGCAGAGTATTCAACATTTGGGATCTGTGTCACCTGCCAATCAGTGGCTTCAGCCAGTGTTTTAACCATAGGCCCTAACTCCTTAGCTTGATGATTAGCATGTATGAGCAAGGTAATGTGTGGAGCTGATTCCTCTGACATTTCATACCACTGTAATTGCTCTGCACTTAATACAGCATCTGCGGCGACACTCTCTTGTCCTACATACAAAAACCTAGATTTGATGGTCCAAGTTTGACCATCCAGTTGGGAGAAAAATCTGTCATGATAAACATCATCTGAATTTCTGTCATAATACAGAGTGACATGTAGGGGATCAATGGGAGGTGTGTGGGGTGCCAGAAGAGCAATCCACGGCTTCCAGGCCATGAACACTGGCAACACGCCAGTCTGTGAGGGCGAGTCAGGCGATAACAGGCCCCAGTAAATGTCAGCCCAGGTATTTGGCGCTTGTGGTGTCACATCAGGTTTCAACAGCATTTGTCCATGCACAGAAAGTCCTTGCACTGAACAGTTCATAGCAACACCATTAGGGAATGACAAGATGATGTCACGCCGCGCCATTCATCAGCGGCGCCACCTGCCCACGCACCTGCTACTCGTCAGCGGCGAAGGATAAAAGCCGCCTCGCCCTGAGCGTCGGCCTGAAGCCGTAGACTTCATTTCCCTTGCATGGACTTCTACCACATTCTCTTCAGCATCCTCTTTACCGGTAAGAAGATCACTTACCTCATCTCTCCAGTTTGCTCCCCTGTGCACAGGTGGATTCCTCGGCGGCGGACAATCCCGTCCCTCGTCTCTCCTCGCTGCTGCACCGAGCCCTGCAGGTGGCTGTCTCCCGGGCTTCCATCCTTGAAGCGCCAGTCATCTGCCCAAACAAGTAAGCTTCTCTCCCTCGCCTATTCTCCTCCTGTGTTGGTGTGTGCTCATCACCCTGTGTCCAATTTCTCCCATAGGGTTGCCGGCTGAACGGTCTCCTGCCTCTGGGTCCGAAGCAGACGCCACCACCAACACATTAACATTCCGCAGACACGCACCCAAACATCCCTGTTGTTAATAAACAGTTTGAACTACTCTGAGCCTGTGTGTGTGCGTCTCCTGAGCCGAACGTTATGTCAGTACGGCTTCAGCAGAGCGGCTCGGCGGACGGCGGGCTCGCACACCGGTTTACCATCCTCGAGGCTCGGGTGGATCAGATTGTTTATCAGCAACAGGTGGTTCTTAATCAATTATTAGAACTGACTAACCGATTGAACCGCTTGGACCCCCAACAGCCGTTCCTCCCGACTCGCCAGGGTGGCGCGGCTCCTGCTGTTCCAGCGGCCGTCCAGCCGGCTCCAGTGGCACCGGTTCGGCTCACGCCGATTCCGACCCCCGCCCGCTTTAGCGGTAAGCTCGGCGGAGCGCGGGGGTTTATTATGCAGTGTGAGTCCGTGTTCCACCGTGTGCCCGGAGATTTTCCCTCGGATCACAGCCGAATTGGTTACATAGGGAATCTTCTGGAGGGGCGTGCGTTAACCTGGACCTACGCCGTAATGGCGAGGCCCAGTTATGCCACCCTCACCTATGACCAATTCGTGAGGCGCTTTCTGGAGGTCTTTGACCACTCACAAACCGAAACGGTCCAGGTCGATCGGCTTCTCGCTCTCCAGCAGGGAAGCCGGTCGGCAGCGGACCACTCGGTCGACTTCCGGGTAGCGGCGGAGGAATTGGGCTGGGAGGAACGCTCCCTCTGTGGCCTGTTCCTCCGCAGCCTCAATAGTGATCTGAGGGATGAACTGGCTGGTCGGGATATCCCTGGGACGCTAGCGGAGCTGACATCCTTAGCGATAAGTTTGGATAACAGGCTGCGCGAGCGCTCCTCGGGGCGGAGGTCTTCTTCTTCTCGCCCTCGTGGAGCCTCGCCGCACCTGTTCCAAGCTCGCCCCCTGGCGGTGCCGCCAGCATCGCGCCCCGAGGAGTCGGAGCCGATGGTGACGGGCTGGACTAAACTTTCCCCTGTGGAGAAACAACGCCGCCGTGAGTTGGGCCTCTGCATGTATTGCGGAGGCGACCAACACACCGTGGAGCGTTGTCCACGGAAAGCCAGTCGGTGGGGTCCGCGAGTCACTGTTGGAAGCCTCGCGGATGTCAATCGGTTAGGATCACTTACTCAATTGAAGCTGCCCATCCGTTTCTGCCATAACCCTACTGGGCACCTCACCCACGCACTGGTGGATTCGGGCGCAGAAGGCAGCTTCATTTCACAAAGCCTGGCAACCCGATTGGGCATCCGCTGCCAGGCACTCAACACTCCCATCTCCCTGATCCACCTCTCCCGTGCCACCCTCGGGAGAGTGACACATCAAACTGTTCCCCTACCGGTCATCATCTCGGGAAACCACCGGGAGGAGATGACCTTTTACGTCCTTCCCAACTCTGTGTCGCCCGTCATCCTGGGGTATCCCTGGCTCCGCCTTCACAATCCGGTCCTGGATTGGAAATCAGCTGGGATCTCGGCATGGAGTACGTTCTGTATGGGCACTTGCCTTCAGTCCGCTGCCTGCTCTCCGTCCGCTCCTCCCCCTGCGACGGACGCTGCACCCCCGGACCTGTCTCTGGTGCCCCCAGAATTTCACGACCTGGGTATGGTGTTCAGCAAAGCGAAAGCTATGTCTCTTCCCCCTCATCGGCCCTATGACTGCGCCATCAACCTCCGCCAGGGGGCTCCCTTACCTTCTGGTCGCCTTTACAGCCTGTCTGCGCCGGAGAAGGAGACGATGAACGCCTACCTGAAGGAATCATTAAGTGCTGGGATTATCCGCCCATCATCGTCACCCGTGGGGGCAGGGTTCTTCTTCGTGGGGAAAAAGGATGGGTCCCTCCGCCCTTGTATCGACTACCGGGCCCTCAATAATATCACGGAGAGGGACCGTTACACCCTGCCTCTCATGGACACTGCTTTCCACTCCCTCCAGGGGGCGACCTGGTTCACCAAGCTGGACCTACGCAGCGCTTACCACCTCGTCCGGATCCGGGAGGGAGATGAGTGGAAAACGGCCTTCCGTACCCCGAACGGCCACTTTGAATATCTGGTGATGCCGTTCGGGTTGACCAACGCTCCTGCAGTCTTCCAGCGCCTCATTAATGACGTCCTCCGGGACTTCATTGGCCTTTTCGTGTTCGTCTACCTGGACGATATCCTCATCTTCTCCAAGTCCAGGGATGAGCACCAGGTCCACGTGAGGCGGGTCCTCCAAAGGCTGCTGGAGAACCGTCTGTACGTTAAGGCAGAAAAGTGTGAATTTTACGCCAGGAGTACGTCCTTTCTGGGGTTCATCATCGCCCACGATAAGGTGCTCCCCGACCCAGAGAAGGTAAAGGCGGTGGTGGAATGGCCTACACCTGCATCCCGGAAGCAGGTGCAGCAATTTGTTGGCTTCGCCAATTTCTACCGCCGCTTTGTTCCCAACTTCAGTGCCATCGTTGGACCACTGACCCGCCTCACGTCCCCGAAGGTCCCGTTCCGGTGGACCGAAGAGGTCGCTGCCGCCTTTGAGGCGCTGAAGGCGGAATTCTCCTCCTCCCGGGTCCTTCGCCAGGTCGACCCCGCGTTGCAGTGCATTGTGGAGGTAGACGCCTCGGACACGGGAGTGGGAGCGGTGCTGTCCCAGCGGTCACCGGACGATGGCGCCAAGCGACCGTGTGCCTTCTTCTCCCGGCGCTTGTCCCCGGCGGAGAGAAACTACGATGTGGGGGACAGAGAGCTCTTGGCCATCAAGCTCGCCCTGCAGGAGTGGCGCCACTGGTTAGAGGGGGCAAGCCTGCCGTTTGTGGTCCTCACGGACCACAAGAACTTGGAATACTTACGGTCTGCCAAGCGCCTGAACGCCCGCCAGGCGCGCTGGTCCCTGTTCTTCGCCAGGTTCCAATTTTCCATCACCTTCAGGCCTGGCTCTAAGAACGTCCTGCCTGACGCCCTCTCCAGGCAGTTCGCCCCCGTGGAGTCGGAGGAGGCGCCCCACTCCATCCTGCCCAGGTCGTGCGTCGTGGGAGCCATCTCGTGGGACATTGAGAGCAAGATCCGGAAGGCACAGGAGGTGGAACCTGACCCTGGCGGCGGACCGGAGGGGAGGCTGTTCGTGCCATCCGCGGTCCGAGGAGAGGTCATCCACTGGCTCCACACCTCCAAGCTCACCTGTCACCCTGGCACCTCCCGGATGATAGATCTCCTCCAACGGTCCTTTTGGTGGCCAGGCCTGCGGAGGGATGCAGCCCGCTACGCCCGGGCTTGCCCAATCTGTGCCACCTGCAAGTCGGGAAATGCCCCTCCAGCGGGTCTGCTCCAGCCCCTGCCCGTCCCTGGCAGGCCCTGGTCGCACATCGCTCTGGATTTCGTCACCGGACTCCCCATCTCCAACTCCTATGACACCATCCTGACCATCGTGGACCGCTTCTCCAAGGCCGTGCACTTCGTCCCCCTGCGAGGCCTCCCTACTGCCCTGGAGACGGCGGACCTCCTCGTCCAACACGTGGTCAGGCTGCATGGGATTCCGGTGGACGTGGTCTCGGACCGGGGCCCCCAGTTTTCATCTGAGGTTTGGAGGTCTTTCTGCAACGCCATCGGAGCCAAGGTGAGCCTCTCCTCTGGCCATCACCCCCAATCCAACGGGCAGTGTGAGAGGACCAACCAGGAGCTGGAGGCTGCGCTCCGCTGTGTGTCCAGATCCAAACCCGCGTCCTGGAGCAACCATCTTGCCTGGGTTGAATATGCCCACAACACCGCTCGCTCTTCTGCTACAGGGATGTCCCCCTTCAAAGCGTCCCTGGGTTACGACCCCCCGCTGTTTCCGGAGCAGGAGAGTGAAGTAACTGTCCCGTCAGTCAGGGCCCATCTCAGGCAGTTCCGCTCCACCTGGGCTGCCGCGCGCCATGCGCTATTGCGCACAGCGGAGCGCAACAGGACTGTGGCGGACCGGCGTAGGAGACCTGCCCCGGCGTACAGAGTTGGGCAGCTTGTTTACATTTCCACCCAGGACGTCACTCTAAAAGGCGAGAGGAGAAAGCTGGCACAGCGCTTCATGGGTCCCTACCCCATCACCCGGATCATCAACCCGGTGGCTGTGCACGTGGCTATTCCCCCCTCCCTCCGCATTCATCCTACTTTCCACGTGTCGAAGGTGAAACTGGCGGTTACTGACCCCCTTTGCCCTCCTCCTGCAGCGCAACCCGCGCCCCGGATGATTGGTGGCCATCCGGCCTGGTCCGCCTCCTCCATCCTGGACTCCCGGCGCCGGGGTCGTGGGTTGCAATACTTGGTGGACTGGGAGGGCTATGGGCCCGAGCATCGACAGTGGGTGCCCCCGTCGTTTGTGTTGGACCCATCGCTCATCGCGGACTTCCACCGAGCGCACCCGGATAAGCCATCGCCAGGAGGCGCTGCTAGAGGGGGGAGTACTGTCACGCCGCGCCATTCATCAGCGGCGCCACCTGCCCACGCACCTGCTACTCGTCAGCGGCGAAGGATAAAAGCCGCCTCGCCCTGAGCGTCGGCCTGAAGCCGTAGACTTCATTTCCCTTGCATGGACTTCTACCACATTCTCTTCAGCATCCTCTTTACCGGTAAGAAGATCACTTACCTCATCTCTCCAGTTTGCTCCCCTGTGCACAGGTGGATTCCTCGGCGGCGGACAATCCCGTCCCTCGTCTCTCCTCGCTGCTGCACCGAGCCCTGCAGGTGGCTGTCTCCCGGGCTTCCATCCTTGAAGCGCCAGTCATCTGCCCAAACAAGTAAGCTTCTCTCCCTCGCCTATTCTCCTCCTGTGTTGGTGTGTGCTCATCACCCTGTGTCCAATTTCTCCCATAGGGTTGCCGGCTGAACGGTCTCCTGCCTCTGGGTCCGAAGCAGACGCCACCACCAACACATTAACATTCCGCAGACACGCACCCAAACATCCCTGTTGTTAATAAACAGTTTGAACTACTCTGAGCCTGTGTGTGTGCGTCTCCTGAGCCGAACGTTATGTCAGATGACACCATCGGCTGAGCACAGCACCGATGCCCCCAGTTTAATAAGCAGGTCTCTCCCCATCAAGTTTGTGGGAGAGTTCTTTGAGCAGGCATAAAGTTGTTTCACAGTTTGACCAGCAACACAAGTGTCCAAAGGTTTTGTCACAGGCAGTCTTTCAGGAACCCCAGAGAAACCAATAACCTCCACAGCTTTAGCCGATAACAGTGTAGGCTCAATGTCACAGTTCAAAGTGGAATAGGTTGCCCCCGTATCAACCAGAAAAGGCAGGTCACAGTCCATAACCTTTAGTGTGACCATGGGATCTGCCATTCCCACGTCACTTTTTCTCTGTGGGCCCCGTCATTGTTCCTCATATTGTGTGAGGTACACTTCCCCCGCAGTTGAAGTGTATGCTGGATATTGGCCAGCAGGTGGAGCTGCCGCTGCATAAGGTGCTTGATGTCTTGCACTTGCTGGTGCCACTGGTGGTGGGTAAGGATTAGTTGGACAATCCTTCCTCCAATGACCATTTTTACCACAGCCATGACATGCATTCAGGCCCATGACCTTTCGATCCTGAAAGCTTCTCACACCCCGCCTTCCACGAGATGCCCCCCGATAATAATTAAAACCACGTGGTACACCCTGAAAATATGGTATCTGGGGTGTCCAAGCTGTGGGTGCCGGGTACACAGGGGCAGGTAAAGCTGCCATGCCCGGTGTGGGCGTTGGCCCTGAGGGTGTTTCCGGAGCCTGCTGTACCAACTGCTTAGCTGGTTTGTTTATCTTTTTAACCTCAGCCACTTCTTGTTTAGCTTTTTGTAACTGCAATTTTAACAGTTGCAGTTCTTGATTATCTCTGTCAACCTTTTCTTTCTCTGCTTTTTCCTGTTCTTTACGCATATGATGTGTGAAGTGCCTTTCCCACAATTCCACAGAGCTACTGGGAATATCAGGGTTACTGTCCATGGCTTCTCTCACTGCCTGAGGCACTCCTTTTAACACTGCCTGCCTAAATACGTCCCTTTGAAAATCAGATGTATTAGGATGAGAGCCAGCAGCCGCTGTCCACTCCATTTTACATCTACTGATAAATGCCATAGGAGACTCATTCTCCTTAATTGAAAAAGTTAAAGCTCTTAAAGCTCCTGGTGGAATTGGAAATTTGTGCCTCATTGCTGTGCCTAAGGCTGATGCTACAGGGGTGAAAGGTGCTGAATCTGAAACTGTTTGGGTTCCTGCCAACTGTTCAATTTGAGAGACTTCCACAACACTTAATTGTCTCCCAAGCAAAGCTCTAAAATCTCCCATTGCCACTGTAACTCCTTGAGTTAACTGATCAAATTTTGTCATCCACTGACCTCCACCCTCACAGGGCGGGGGCATTTTTTCTGAAATGCCATTTATGTCTGTCCATGAGAATGGCTGATATGTTCTGCCTTTGCTTTTCATTACCAGTGGTGCCTGTGTGTGTATGCGGTGCTCTGTGTCCTGTTGTGTGTGTCTGCGTGCAGCTGAATTAAGACGGCGGCCTGTAGAAGGGTCACATTCATCATCATCCCAAACTCTTCAACATAGATCTCTATTTCTGAAACTGTAAGGCCTGCCTCGCACGTGCTGTTCCTGATTTCCTAATTCTCTTTGTTGTTGATTCGCCAATCTCACTTGTCCCATCAATTGATAAAATCTATTCTCTTCCAATGGCCTGCTTTCATGTTTTTGTGCATTATTTATTTTTGTAAGAGCTGCAGTCATAGCATCTGAACTTTGTCTCCTCTGCCTGCTCTTAAAATCATCTTGACCATAAGGAGTAGATGAAGCAAATACTTTAGGGGAAAGGAGATGTATTTCCTCACTGTCTGCGTGTTCACTCCACTGACCACAGTCATCCTTATAACCCCTGTCACTTATCTGTTGATCAACTGTACCTTCATCATCTGCTACACCAGATTCCACACTGCCAGCATTAGACCATAAACTAAGATAAGATAAGATAAGATAAGATAAGCCTTTATTAGTCCCACAACAGGGAAATTCCAGGATTGCAACAGCACAGGGATAGCAACACTCAGAGCAACAATCAGAAGGCAAGAAAAAAACAAGCAAGCAAGAGCGGCTAATATACATATGTACATATTACTATAAAATAAATATATACACACACACACACAGACACACAGTGCAGAGCATTGTAGCTGGATGGAATAAATATATGAGTATATGAACACACAGTGCAGGGAAAAGCCAGTGTGAACACACAGTGCAGAGCATTGTAGCTAGATGGAATAAATATGTAAATATATAAACACCCACAGTACGGAGCATTGCAGCTAGGTGGAATAAATATGCAAGTATATAAACACACAGTGCGGAGCAATGTAGCTAGATGGAATAATATGTAGATATATAAAAACACAGTGCGGAGCATTGTAGCTAGATGGAATAAATATGTAAATATATAAACACACACAGTGCAGAGCATTGTTGCTAGATGGGATGAAACAGCATAACCGTCTACTTAGTTATCCTACATGGTATGATTATGTGCCCATACATATTCTCACCCTCCATAGCGACCGGTATGTTCCTAGTTGTATGCCGGAGGGGACCATTGTGTAAGTCTATTGCATCTTTTGCATTCAAAAAACTATTAGTTTTTTGAATGCACTATGCTAGCAAAACTAGCAAAACTATGCTGAAGATCCTGTGTTTGTCTTTGCAAATTAATTACACCAGCTTCAACATTCTGCAGCCGTTCTCCCACAGTCTTTTCCAACCTTAATCTTTCAAGCTTTTCTTGCAGCCTGTCCATCTCCTGTCTGTCTGCCTGTATTTTCTGTGTCTGAGTTTCCAACCAACCGTTCAACTGTTCACATTGTTCCTGTGATGTCACCTCCTCAACTTCCACTAATCCTTCTTTTAACTTCACCAAAGGCATCTGATTAACACAATATGGCGGAGGGGGTAATTCCCCTTTCAAATCTTCCAAATTAGGGTAGAGAGACAGCATCTCTCCCTTCTGTTTGTCCAGCTTCTTATCAACCAGTAAATCCTTATTCTTCTCTGTCTCACTCACACACCTCACTGGGTCAACCGCTGCTGACTCCTGCCTCAGACCACTGTCTATCTCCCTCTTCATCATGTGCTGATCCTGCTCCTTCTTAGACATCTGTGTCTTCATCAATTTCACACCATTCATTGCAGCAGAGCATGTAGCCAAATTATGAATCAGCCTGCGCTCACGTTCACACTCCTCAATATGATGCTTATGTTTTCTTTTCACCAAAAACCCTGTGACATCCATATCTTTCATAGATTGTATATCATCTAGTCTTCTTTGTTCCAAATCCATTAAAAACTGGGTCAAACTGTCCTCTTTATTTAAATTTAGAATATCGTCTTCCCTCAATTTCTGATACAATTTATCCCATTCTGCTTTAACCCCCTTTCTGTCTTTGGGTAATGTACCACTGAGCATTTGAGTCACTGTTGAATCCCATTGTTTTTTATATTTCCTTTATGCAACTCAGCATCTCCCAAGCCTTGTGAGGCAGGCAGCCCCGCCTCTTGCATTCTTCACTTGAGCTGAGCAAAAATTCACCTTCTGTTTTTTTCTAGAGGCCAAATCTGCCTCTCCCCCGCCCCTGAGGCAAAAGGAGAGAGAGAGAGAGAGAGAGAGAGAGAGAGCGAGAGAGAGAGAGCGCTATCCCTCGCCCGCCCCCTTTGGGAGAGCGAGGAACAGAGAGAAAGAGAGAGAGAGAGAGAGCGCTGCTCGCCCCTCCCCTTGCTGATGGGAGAGAGAGAACAGCCGCTCGCACCTCTGCCTTTTTTTTTTTTTAAACTTTTACCTTCTCACTTACAGTGTTCCCAATATAACACAAATAGCAATATCTTACCAATATAAACCAAATAGCATTTGCAGCAGTGATTAAATAGTATTCTGGGTGCACTACGTCCAGGGAATTTCACCAGTTCGTGATTAACGTCTTAATCAACGTGCAAGGGAACTGTTCGAGGGCGCCACTTCCCCGGGGCGTTACCCCAATTCTCGCCTTCCCGTCGGACTGCGAAGGATTCTGTCCTTTGCGCTGGACTTTTTCGGGTACTAAACCGAGGGCGTCACTTTTATATGACCCAGGTTTTATAGCCTTCGTCAAGGCTAAGGGAGTCCAACCCAGTTCCTGTCCTCACAAGTCACGGACCAATTTGCTCAGTCCGTGAACCCGTAGTCAGGCCGGATGACCATGAATAAATATGCAGCGATATCATCCGGGCCGGGGGGCCTTTCACCTCCCCGGTCTTGGCCGTTAATGTCCCAAGCGATCACAATCTAATCAATCAATATAAAATCAATGTCAAATCGTGATTGGTTGGTCAAAATCGGGTCCTGCACCCGAGCCGGTGGCCTTTCACCACTCTCTCGGTCTTACGGTCTTTTTAAGCAAGCAAAGCATACATCTTTCTTTACCAAAGCATCTTTTTTAACCAAGCATCTCTCTTTAACCAAGCATGTATTCATCAAAAAAAAAAAAAATACCATATTCAACTGCTTTTTTAACCTAGGACACACATCAAACCGTTTGACAACACAGAACTTAACTTTGGTTATGGCCAATGTAGCAGAACTTTTTATATAAAAGGCGTCTGCTTACCTCTTTTTCAGTGCGGCCGCTCGTGTTGTCAGTCGGTGATGCAGGTCCGTTGTCCAGACAATCAAAGACCCAAATCAGATGATAATCTCCCCCTTTCACCGGATGAAGCCCCCAAATTGTTGTGA
>JAJAQF010000410.1:0-19540 GCA_020510985.1 Pholidichthys leucotaenia
AAACAAAAAATCTAATTATAAGCTGTACAGACGTGGACAAAATTGTTGGTACCCCTCTGTTAATGAAAGAAAAACCCACAATGGTCAAAGAAATAACTTGAATCTGACAAAAGTGGTAATAAATAAAAATTCTATGAAAATTAACCAATGAAAATCAGACAATCCTTTTGAATTGTGGTTCACCAGAATTATTTTAAAAAACAAACTCATGAAACAGGCCTGGACAAAAATGATGGTACCCCTAGAAAAGATTGAAAATAATGTGACCATAGGGACATGTTCAACCAAGATGTGTCCTCTAATTAACATCACAAGTGTCTACAAACTTGTAATCAGTAAGTCGGCCTATTTAAAATTAGTCACTGTGCTGTTTGGTGACATGGTGTGTACCACACTAAACGTGGACCAGAGGAAGCAAAGGAGAGAGTTGCCTTAGGAGATTAGAAAGAAAATTATAGACACCATGTTAAAGGTAAAGGCTATAAGAGCATCTCCAAGCAGCTTGATGTTTCGGTGACTACAGTTAAGATAAGATAAGCCTTTATTAGTCCCACAACGGGGAAATTCCAGGATTGCAACAGCACAGGGATAGCAACACTCAGAGCAACAATCAGAAGGCAAGAAAAAAAAAAACAAGCAAGCAAGAGCAGCTAATATACATATGTACATATTACTATAAAATATATATATACACACACACACACAGACACACAGTGCAGAGCATTGTAGCTGGATGGAATAAATATATGAATATATGAACACACAGTGCAGAGCATTGTAGCTAGATGGAATAAATATGTAAATATATAAACACCCACAGTACGGAGCATTGCAGCTAGGTGGAATAAATATGCAAGTATATAAACACACACAGTGCGGAGCAATGTAGCTAGATGGAATAATATGTAGATATATAAAAACACAGTGCGGAGCATTGTAGCTAGATGGAATAAATATATAGATATATAAATATAAACACACCCAGTGCTGAGCATTGTAGCTAGATGGAATAAATATGTAAATATATAAACACACACAGTGCAGAGCATTGTTGCTAGGTGGGATGAAACAGCATAACCGTCTATTTTGTTATCCTACATGGTATGATTATGTGCCCATACATATTCTCACCCTCCATAGCGACCGGTATGTTCCTAGTTGTATGCCGGAGAGGACCATTGTGTAAGTCTATTGCATCTTTTGCATTCAAAAAAACTATTAGTTTGTTACGTCTTTTTGCTATCTCTGCGAGCAGCCCTGCTTAGGTTGTACAGTCTGACAGCCGTTGGTAGGAAGGACCTACGAAACCTCTCGGTTGTGCACCTGGGATGATGTAGTCTGCTGCTAAATGAGCTCCTCAGTGCATCCAGTATGTCCTGCATAGGGTGGAACTCGGACTCCAGCAGAGATGACAGTTTAGCCACCGTCCTTCTCTCTCCTATCTCCTCCATCGGATCAAGGCGCTGCCCCAGGACAGAGCTAGCTTTCTTAATCAGTTTGTTCAGTCTCTTCCTATCGGCTGCAGTAATGCCACTGCCCCAGCAGACCACTCCAAAAGTGATGGCTGATGCCACCACCGTGTCATAGAATGACTTCAGCAGCGCCCCTTGTACACCAAAAGACCTGAGTCTCCTCAGCAGGAACAGCCTGCGCTGTCCCTTCTTGTAGAGTGCGTCAGTATTGTGTGACCAGTCTAGTTTATTGTTCAGATGAATACCCAGGTACTTATAGGATGTCACCATCTCAATGTCTGTTCCCTGTATATTTACTGGTGCTGTGAGGGGCTGCCCATGCCTGCGGCAGTCCACCACCAGCTCCTTAGTTTTCCTCGCGTTGATCTGGAGGCAGTTCCGATAGCACCAGTCCACAAAGTCCTGGATAAGCCCTCTGTACTCAGCTTCATCTCCGTTGGAGATGAGACCAACGATCGCAGAGTCATCAGAGAACTTCTGTAGATGGCAATGTGTTGTGTTGTGTGAGAAGTCCGCAGTATAAAGAGTGAACAGGAAGGGAGCCAGCACCGTTCCCTGGGGGGCCCCTGTGCTACTGATGATCGTGTCGGAAACACAGTCCCGGGTTCTCACAAACTGAGGCCGGTTCGTGAGGTAGTCCAGGATCCATGATGACAGGTGCTGGTCCACCCCTGCGCGCAGCAGCTTGTCCTTCAGGATCATTGGTTGGATGGTGTTGAAAGCACTGGAGAAGTCAAAGAACATGATCCTCACCATATTCCCGGGCTTCTCCAGGTGGGACAGAGAACGGTGAAGGAGGAAGATCACCGCATCCTCCACCCCAATGCCATGCTGGTAGGCGAACTGGAGTGGATCCATCGCTGGTTCCACCAGGGGGCGGAGATGAGCAAGGAGCAGTCTCTCCAGGGTCTTCATCAAGTGGGACGTCAAGGCCACCGGTCTGTAGCTGTTCAGGTCTTTGGGGTGGGAAGTTTTTGGTACAGGTACCACACAAGATGTTTTCCACAGCTGTGGTACCCTCCCCAGTTTCAGGCTCATGTTGAAGATATACGTCACAATCCCACACAGCTGGTCTGCACAGGACTTGAGGAGCTTTGCGCTGATGCCGTCCGGTCCCGGCGCCTTCCTCACCTTGATCTTCCTCAGCTCCGTCCTCACCTGGGTCTTGGTCAGGGTCAGGATGGGGGGCTGTGTGTTGGGAGTGGGGGGGGGGGGTGTCGGTGGAGTGGGGAGTGGGCAGCAGGACTTGATTTCTTAGAGGCAGCAGTGGTTGTTGTGCAGACAGGGGGGAGGGCGGTTGGTCAAATCTATTGAAAAACAGATTCAGGTTGTTCGCCCACTCCCTGCCCCCCGTGGCCTGGGGGGAGGTATTCTGGAGCCCCAAGATGGTTTTGAGGTTTCTCCAGACCCCGCTGATGTCGCTCTGTTGCAGCTTGTCCTCCATCTTCTTCCTGAAGCTGTCCTTGCCTTCTCTGATCTTTCTCCTCAGCTCCCTCTGTATGGACTTCAGCATCTCCCTGTTCCCCGACCTGAAGTTGCACGTTATTCAGAAATTTAAGATCCACGGGACTGTAGCCAACCTCCCTGGACGTGGCTGCAGGAGGAGATGGATAATACGAATGGTAACAAAAGAGCCCAGAACAACCTCTAAACACATTCATGGTGAACTCCAAGGTCAAGGTACATCAGTGTCAGATCGCACTATCTGTCGTTGTTTGAGCCAAAGTGGACGTCATGGGAGATGACCAAGGAGGACACCACTGTTGAAAACAAATCATAAAAAAGCCAGACTGGAATTTGCCAAACTGCATGTTGACAAGCCATAAAGCTTCTGGGAGAATGTCCTATGGACACACAAGACAAAACTGGAAGTTTTTGGCAAGGCACATCAGCTCTATGTTCACAGACCTAAAAATGAAGCATACCAAGAAAAGAACACTGTCCCTACTGTGAAACATGGAGGAGGTTCTGTAATGTTCTGGGGCTGCTTTGCTGCATCTGGCACAGGGTGTCTTGAATCTGTGCAGGGTGGAATGAAATCAAAAGACTATCAAGGTATTCTAGAGAGAAATGTGCTGCCCAGTGTCAGACAGCTTGGTCTCAGTCGCAGGTCATGGGTCTTGCAACAGGATAATGACCCAAAACACACAGCTAAAAACACCCAAGAATGGCTAAGAGCAAAACAATGGACTATTCTAAAGTGGCCTTCTATGAGCCCTGATCTAAATCCTACTGAACATCTGTGGAAGGAGCTGAAACATGCCGTCTGGAGAAGGCACCCTTCAAACCTGAGACAACTGGAGCAGTTTGCTCATGAGGAGTGGGCCAAAATACTGTACCTGCTGAGAGGTGCAGAAATCTCATTGACAGTTACAGAAATCGTTTGATTGCAGTGATTGCCTCAAAAGGTTGTGCAACAAAATATTAAGTTAAGGGTACCATCATTTTTGTCCAGGCCTGTTTCATGAGTTTGTTTTTTAAAATAATTCTGTTGAACCACAATTCAAAAGCATTGTCTGATTTTCATTGGTTAATTTTCATAGAATTTGCATTTATTACCACTTTTGTCAGATTCAAGTTATTTCTTCGACCATTATGGGTTTTTCTTTCATCATACTGTGGGAAGCGTGAAATAACGAGACTGAATTATTTCTCAATTCAGGTTTTAATGTAGCTTTCACATCCCCAGCTATCTCTCAGGAACAGACGAGAGTGAGCTGCATCAGAACCCCCACATTTATACATCACACATCAAAGGAAGAATCACACCTCTCTGTCAAAACCCCCCATTGACAATAATTCCCCCCCTGAGTCTCTTAGTTCTCCGCGTGGCTCCAGGAGGTCAGGAAGTCCTTTCAGCATCTTATCCGGGCATCTCCGTCCTCCTGCCGTTATCCACAGGCGCTCCAGACACACTGTCCCATCCAAGATGTGAGGTCAATAAACACATGCAAAACTAAGCATCTCCCTTGTGCTTAAACATATGTAGGCAAAAACATATTAGCCATATAACCCCCCCACAAACGTCGAAGAATGGGCAATACAGAATAGTTCTCAAAACATGGTAAAATTAACAGCATGGGCTACACAACATGATAAAATCACATCAGTCCATACATCGTCTGGGCTTCAAGCGTCTTCCAAATTTACTGTAAGCAGGCTTCGCCGTCCCTGAGGCACCATCCTGTAGAGAATCTGCTAACTGAGGAAGAGAATGGTTATTTGATCCCTGCGGGGGCTCTCGGACGTGTTCCCTGGGGGGTCTGCCACGTCGAGGTGCTCTCGCCACCCGTACAGACTCGTCGTTCATCACAAAAGCAGGTTTAAGTCTGTCAATACTAACTGTTTCTTTTCTGTCTCCAAAATCTAGCACAAAATGCTTATCACCTGTCTCCAGCACTCTAAATGGACCATCATATGGCGGGTGGAGGCCTGATCGCAGACCTTCGTGCCTGACAAAAACAAACTCAGCATTTTTTAAAGCTTTGGGAACAAAAACTTGCGTAAAAGTGTGATGAACGGGGCCTGGGAGCATGTCTGCTCCCGTGCCGATTAGTGGCCCCAGAGCCGGGGGGCGCCCCGGCGCTGGATGCTCTGGCAGGAACTCACCGGGCAGCCTGCGAGGTTGAGCAAAAACCAACTCCACTGGAGAGGCATTTAATTCAATTCAATTCAACTTTATTTATATAGCACCATTTCACAACAACAGTCATCTCATAGCACTATCAACTGTAGGGGGGACCCCCACAGTTGCAGAAAGACCCCAGCAATCAGGCTGTGAGCAAGCACTTGGCGACGGTGGAGAGGAAAAACTCCCTTTTAACAGGAAGAAACCTCCAGCAGAACCAGGCTCAGGGAGGGGCAGTCATCTGCTGCGACTGGCTGGGGGGTGAGGGGATAGAGAAAAAGAAAAGAACAGACATGTAGAGAGCAAACAGCACGATGGGGACTCAATCTATGGGAGAGAACAAACAAATGTTAATGACCAGCAAAAAAAAAAATATTTCATAGAGAGTGAGGAAAGGAGTGAGGCCCAGTGCATTACTGGAGGTCCCCCGGCTGACTAAACCTATTAGCAGCATAACTAAGGGAGGGTTCAGAAATACATGATCCCTCCCTAATTGTAGGCTATATCAAAAAGGTAGGTTTTAGCCCTATTCTTAAAAACAGAGATCGAGTCTGACTCCCGAATCCAGATTGGCAGCTGATTCCACAGGAGAGGAGCTTGATAACTGAAGGCTCTGCCTCCCATTGTACTTTTGGAGATTCTAGGTATTACAAGTAATCCTGCATTTTGGGAGCGTAGTGCTCTGTTAGGATGATACGGTAGTATCAGATCTTTTAAATAAAAAGGAGCCTGATTGTTTAGAGCTTTGTAAGTAAGAAGAAGGATTTTAAACTTAATTCTAAACTCTATGGGAAGCCAATGAAGGGAGGCCAGAACCGGAGAGATATGATCTCTCTTTCTAGTACCTGTTAAAACTCTTGCTGCAGCATTTTGGATCAGCTGAAGACTTTTTAAAGATGTTTTAGGACAGCCTGATAATAAAGAATTACAATAATCTAATCTTGAGCTAACAAAAGCGTGGATCAGCTTCTCAGCATCACTCTGAGACAAGATGCTCCTAATCTTGGCAATATTACACAAATGATAGAAGGCAGTCTTAGAAACAAATTTAATATGTGAATTGAAGGACAAATCCTGATCAAAAATAACTCCAAGGTTCCTCACAGAGCTATTAAGAGAAAGAGTAACTGCATCCAAACTGAAAGTTTGATTTGGAAAGGAATTTCTAAGGTTTTTTGGACCAACAAGAATGACTTCAGTCTTATCTGAATTTAATAGCAGGAAATTACAAGTCATCCAAGCTTTGATTTCCTTAAGACAGGCTTCTAACTTGGCTAATTGATTAGTATCATCTGGCTTCATTGACAGGTATAATTGTGTGTCATCTGCATAACAATGAAAATGTATACAGTGCTTTCTAATAATGTTGCCTAACGGAAGCATATATAAACCAAAAAGAGTAGGGCCTTTAAGTCCTCCTTGGGCGCAGAACGCAACCCCAATAAAACCCATGGTAGTTTGTTTACCCAATCTGCATCCGTAAGCGATGCTCTGAGGGCTGCCTTCAAAGACCTATGAAAACGCTCGCATAAACCATTAGCCTGGGGGTGATAAGCGGTAGTGCGGTGAATTGCCGCCCCTAAGCTGCTAGCCATTGCTGACCAAAGCTCAGACACAAATTGAGGTCCTCTGTCGGACGTAATATCCGACGGAACCCCGAAACGCGCTACCCAGGCTGTCAAAAATGCGCGAGCCACCTCTGCAGCTGTGGTCGATGCTAGTGGGACAACCTCCGGCCAGCGTGTGGTTCGATCCACCATAGTCAAAAGATGTGTGAACCCCTGCGATGACGGTAGGGGGCCCACGAGATCGACATGCACATGATCGAACCTTCTGGCCAGGATTTGGAACGGTTCTAAAGGGGCTTTCATGTGCTTGTGGATTTTGGCCCGCTGGCAAGACATGCAGGTTCTTGCCCACTCCTTCACGTGCTTGCGCAGGCTCGGCCAAACAAACGTCTCCGCTACCATTTTCACAGAAGCGCGCACCCCCGGGTGCGCCAGGGAGTGGACCAAGTCAAAAACGCGGCGGCGCCACGCAGCAGGCACCACCGGGCGCGGTCGCCCGGTAGACACATCGCAGATTAAGGGAGGGGTACCGGTTTGCAAAATCCTGCTTTCCAGCCTTAACCCTGTTGGTCCAGACTGGAGCACGCGCACGTCCGCATCTCTACCCTGCTCCGCTGCCATGGCTGCATAATCTATCCCCACGTGAACTGGGGCCGCGTGCGCTTCCGCGCTGCTATTTTGCCCCGTGGCTGCGGTAGTATAATCTACCTCCGTGCGGACTGGTGCTGTCACCGTGCGAGAGAGGCAGTCTGCCACTACATTGAGTTTACCCGCTATGTGTCGAATATCAGTAGTAAATTCTGAAATTGCGGCCAGCTGCCTCTGTTGTCAGCCCGACCACGGTTCTGGAATTTTGGCCATCGCAAAAGTGAGTGGCTTGTGGTCGACAAACGCGGTGAAACACCGACCTTCTAGCCAGAACTGGAAATGGCGAATGGCTAAGTGGAGCACCAACAGCTCTCTGTCAAACGTGCTGTATTTCCGCTCGGCTTCGTGCAAGGATTTGCTGAAAAATGCCAGCGGCTGCCAAACTCCGGCAACCTGCTGTTCCACAACCGCCCCTATGGCCAAATCTGATGCGTCAGTGGTGAGCGCTATGCGGGCCGATGGGTCTGGGTGAGCTAGCAGCGTAGCGTCAGCAAGGGCTTTTTTAACCTCCGCGAATGCACGCTCCAGCTCCGGGGACCACTCGATCGTATTGGAGGATTTCTGTTTCTTAAGCGCAGCATATAACGGTTGCATGAGTTGCGCTGTGTGGGGTAGGAAACGGTTATAAAAATTTACCATTCCTAAAAACTCCTGTAATGATTTGACCGTTTGTGGCTGGGGAAACTCCGCCACTGCGCGCACCTTGTCCGGTAGCGGGACTGCGCCTTCTGGGGAAACGCGGTGTCCCAAAAAATCGATCTGTGCCACACCGAACTGGCACTTGGCTGGATTTATTATTAACCCGTGCTCTCCCACCTCCGAAAAACTGCGGTGAGGTGTTTTTCGTGTTCCTCCTTGGAAGTACTGGCGACTAAAATGTCGTCGAGGTAAACGAACACAAAAGGGAGATTGCGTAACACGGCATCCATCATGCGTTGGAAGGTCTGCGCAGCGCCTTTGAGGCCAAACGGCATGCGTAAAAACTCAAAAAGTCCGAACGGGGTTATTACTGCTGTTTTGGGAATGTCCTCGGCTTGGGCCGGGACCTGATGATAGCCGCGGACAAGATCTATTTTAGAAAAAATGCGCGCCCCCGCCAGATGCACCGAAAAATCCTGGATGTGTGGGATCGGGTAGCGGTCATGTGCTGTGGTGTTGTTCAACCTGCGGTAATCACCACAAGGTCTCCACGAGCCGTCAGCTTTAGGGACCATATGCAGTGGCAAGGCGCATGGGCTGTTCGAACGGTGAATAATGCCCAGTCTTTCCAGGTTGGCGAACTCCTCGCGTGCAATGGAGAGTTTAGCTGCATCCAAGCGCCGAGCTTTCGTGAAGACGGGTGGGCCAGCTGTGGTGATAAAGTACTCCACACCGTGCTTCGCCACTGTTGCCGAAAATGTGGGAACTGTGAGAGCTGGAAACTGGGTGAGAAGTGTGTGAAACTTACCGCCTGCTGTGACGACGTGGGTCTGTGCTGGTGGCGGAGACACTCGAGCTGCACAAGGAATTGAATAAAAAGAAAACCAAGCGCCTGTTGGCAAGATCAACTAACAAACCATGTGAGCACAGAAAATCAGCACCTAACATGTTGAAACTCACCGCCGCTATAATAAAAGTCCATTCATAAGTGCGGCCGTGCAAGGACAGAAGCAAAGTCCTTTCTCCATAGGTCTTGATGCTCGAGCCGTTCGCCGCCGTTGCCCCGTCACCACGGGGGCCTGCCAACCGGTCGGCGTAGGTCGGGGTGATGAAACTCACTTGGGCTCCGGTGTCCACCAGGAAGTGCCACCCGGAGCTCGTATCCGTGAGGTAGAGCAGCTTGTTTCGTTCGCCAAGAGCCGAAGCTGCTAACGATTCGTGGTCCTGGCGTTTCCCGAGCTCTTTGAAGCTGCACGGCGGCACACACCTGCGTGCCTTCTCTGCGAAACGCCGGTGGTAAAAACAGAGGTCATCTCCTCCGCTGCGTCGGGGCCGCGCCGCTGCCATTGTTGGTGGGATCAATTCCGCTGTCTCCGGCTCTTCGCTGCCCCGGGTCACCTCGCCGAGGTCTGCCGCTGCCGCGGTGGCCGTCTGCTCGCCGCAGGAGTCGAGGAGCCGCTGCGCCTCTCGGGCCAGCGCACGGAAGTCCCGCTGGGTCACACAACGCATGCTGGACAGGGTCCCTCTCATCTGCATCGGGAGGTTTCTCAGGAAGATGTGTTTAAACAGGAAATCCTTGTTGCCTGAGTCCCTCAGCTGCAGCATGTCTTCCATCAGGTCTACTGGCCTGCGTCCTCCCCGGTCATGCAGAGCCAGGAGTCTCCTAGCCCTCTCTTTGGCTGAGGGCGTGAAACACTCGATGAGGGCAGCCTTCAACTCGCCGTATTTGTCATCAGCGGGTGGCTGCTGTACCAAGCTCCGCACGCATCGAGCTGTGCGGCTGTTGAGCTTTACGATGACGTGGTAGAACTTAGTGTCATCTGCTGTTATTCCCCCGAGTGCGAACTGTGCCTCGGCCTGGAGTAACCACGAGTCCGGATCGTCTTGCCAGAATTCTGCTTGATGGAGACGGTGCTAGCTCGGGCCGACTCCGACGAGCCTGGATCGGGGGAGTTGCTTCCAGGTATTTTCACGTCATTGGTCACCAATGTGGGGAGCGTGAAATAACGAGACTGAATTAGTTCTCAGTTCAGGTTTTAATGTAGCTTTCACATCCCCAGCTATCTCTCAGGAACAGATCAGAATCAGAATCAGAATCAGAATCAGATTTATTGCCATTGTTCATGTAGTACACAAACTAGGAATTTGTCTCGGTGCCATGCTGCAACATTAAAAACATGATGAGATAAAGAGATAAACTAAAAAACTAAAGGACTAAAAACGTGCAATAAGTGTAGAAAAATAAGTAATAATAATAATAATAATAATAATAATAATAATAATAATAATAATAATAGTAATAATGAGTAATACTAGTCAAGGCAGTTTTAAATAAATTAGCAACTAGCAGATAATATGGGGTACCACAGTGCAGTTGATAATGCAACAGAAAAACAGTGATGAATGTCATGAGTCTGGTTGAGTTGCTGTATATAGTGCACGAGAGTCAATAAGTCACTTAATGTTCAGCAGTCTGATGGCAGAGGGGAAAAAGCTATTCATGTGCCGGGAGGTTTTAGTCCGAATGGACCAAAGTCTTCTACCTGAGGGGAGGGGGGCAAACAGTACGTGACCAGGGTGTGAAGGATCGGCTATGATCCGGCCTGCATGCCTCCGGGTCCTGGAGATGTACAGGTCCTGGAGAGATGGGAGCTTGCAGCCGATCACCTTCTCAGCAGTGCGCACGACGCGCTGCAGCCTTAGTCTGTCCCTGGCAGTGGCTCCTGCATACCACACAGTTATGGAGGAGGTGAGGATGGACTTGATGATGGCCGTGTAGAACTGCACTAACATCTTGGTGGGTAGCTTGAGCTTCCTCAGCTGCCGCAGAAAGAACATCCTCTGCTGGGCCTTTTTGATGAGGGAGCTGATGGTTGGCTCCCATTTGAGGTCCCGGGTGATGGTGGTGCCCAAGAAGCGGAAGGAATCTGCAATGGTGATGGGAGAGCCTGTGATGGTGAGGGGGGGAAGGGGGGTTGTGACTTTCCTGAAGTCCACAATCATCTCCGCTGTCTTCAGAGCGTTCAGCTGCAGGTTGTTGTGGCTGCACCAGGACACCAGCTGGGCCACCTCTTTCCTGTAGACGGACTCGTCGCCGTTGGAGATGAGCCCGATGAGGGTGGTGTCGTCCGCAAACTTAATCAGCTTAACAGACTGGTGGGAGGAGGTGCAGGAGTTGGTATAAAGGGAGAAGAGTAGGGGGGAAAGTACACAGCCCTGGGGTGATCCAATGCTGATGCTAACAGAGTCTGAGACAGACTTCCCCAGCCGCACATGCTGCCTCCGGTCCGTCAGGAAGTCGGTGATCCACCTGCAGAGGGAGTCAGGCACATCGAGCAGGGACAGCTTGTCCTGGAGCAGATCGGGGCGGATGGTGTTGAATGCGGAGCTGAAGTCCACAAACAGAATCCTGGCGTAGGTTCCCGGGGAGTCCAGGTGCTGCAGGATGGAGTGGAGGGCCAGGTTGACTGCGTCGTCCACAGACCTGTTGGCACGGTAGGCAAACTGCAGCGGGTCCAGGAGGGGAGTGGTGATAGACTTGAGGTGAGATAGGACCAGGCGCTCAAAGGACTTCATGACTACAGAGGTGAGCGCTACAGGTCTGTAGTCGTTAAGTGCAGTAATCCGTGGCTTCTTGGGGACAGGGATGATGGTGGAGGATTTGAGGCAGGTCGGCACGTGACATTGCTTAAGGGAGGTGTTAAAAATGTCTGTGAAGACAGGAGCCAGCTCTTTCGCACAGTGTCTCAGGGTGGAGGGAGACACACCGTCCGGCCCGGGGGCCTTGCGCGGGTTCAGTCTGGAGAACTGTCTGTGCACGTCCTGCTCACTGATGACAAGGGCAGGGGGAGGAGGAGGAGGAGGAGGAGGAGGAGGGGGGGGGGGCGCTTTTGATGAATTAGGGGCCGAGGAGGCAGTGGAGCTGGGTGGAGTGGGGGAGTTGGACACAGCTGACGAGGTGTCAAAACGGGCGTAATGTTGGGACAGTCTTTGACAAAGGGCTTTGTCATCCTGACCTTTAGAAGCCTGAGGCCGATAGTTGGTGATTTGCCTCAGTCCTCTCCACACAGAAGCCGAGTCATTAGCAGTGAACTGCTGCTGGAGTCTCTCAGAATACACAGATTTAGCTCTCCTCAGCTCTCTGTTAAACCGATATTTAACCTCCCTGTAGCAGTCCCTGTCTCCACTTTTCAACGCTGCTTCCTTCTCCTTCCTGATCTGTCTGAGCTTGGCAGTGAACCAGGGCTTATCATTAGAGTACCTCACCCTGGTGCGCGATGGAAGAATGTTCTCCTCACAGAAGTTGATATATGAGTTCACAGTGTCCGTGTACTCATTAAGATCATGTGTGGCTCCTTTAAACATGTTCCAGTCAGTTATTTCCATGCATGTGTTCAGATTCTCTCCAGCTTCACTGGTCAATTTCTTTGTAGTGCTCACAACAGGTTTAGTGAGTTTCAGTCTCTGTCTGTATGTGGGGATGAGGTGGACCATCACGTGATCAGATAATCCGAGCGCAGCGCGGGGAATAGCGCGATATGCGTCTTTCACTGTAGTGTAACAGTGATCCAGCGTGTTCTTTCCTGTGGTTGGACATTTAATAAACTGTTTGTAGCGGGGGAGCTCGTGACTCAGATTGCTCTGGTTAAAGTCGCCTACCACAATAACCAGAGAGTCTGGAAAAGTCCGCTCCGTGTGTTGGATGTGATCCGCGAGCACGCGTTGAGCTTCGCGCGTGTCCGCGTCGGGAGGGACGTACACAGCGACGAGGATGAATGAGGCGAACTCCCGCGGGGAATAAAATGGCTTGCAGTTAATAAAAAGAAATTCCAGGGCGGGAGAACAGTGTTTGGAAATCACCGTTACAGAAGAGAGTGAGTGAGTGAGTTACGCAGAAGAGAGTGAGCTGCATCAGAACCCCCACATTTATACATCACACATCAAAGGAAGAATCACACCTCTCTGTCAAAACCCCCCATTGACAATAATTCCCCCCCTGAGTCTCTTAGTCCTCCGCCTGGCTCCAGGAGGTCAGGAAGTCCTTTCAGCATCTTATCCGGGCATCTCCGTCCTCCTGCCGTTATCCACAGGCGGTCCAGACACACTGTCCCATCCAAGACGTGAGGTCAATAAACACATGCAGAACTAAGCATCTCCCTTGTGCTTAAACATATGTAAGCAAAAACATATTAGCCACAATACCAACAATTTAAAAAAGACCCGCTGAAGCAAGACTGGACAAAAGTCTATGTATCAGATGTAAATGAAGCCTATGACACACTGATGAACATTGTAACCACTCTTTATGAAAAAAATTGTCCGTTAGTAAAGGAAAAGCTTAAACAGAAATTTTTTGACAAGCCATGGTTAACCAAAGGATTACAAAAAGCGTGTAAAAAGAAAAATTCATTATATAAAGCTTTTCTAAAGAATGGGACAAAAGAAGCAGAGCAGCGGTGTAAAACATTGAAAAATAAGTTAATATACATAATGAGATGTAGTAAAAGAGACTATTACAGTAAAGAACTGGAGAAAAACAGAGATAACATAAAAAATACATGGACAATACTTAACAATATTCTTGGAAATAAAAACAAATACAAGCTACCCAATCAATGTTTAAAAAATAAAAAAACAAACAAACAAAAAACCGACTCAGTGTGTGAATGCAGATGAATTTAATAATTTTTTTGTTAACATTGGCCCTAATTTGGCTCGAGAAATACCCATTACGGCATCAACAGGTGATACAATAAGCAAAAACTTTGCTATAAAAGACTCCATTTTCTTAAAGAACACAGACGAGAGAAAGGTTGTTGAAATTGTTAAAAAGTAAAACATTTGTTTAAAAGTAAAACATCTACAGATTGTGATGGTATTGACGTGCTTTTAGTCAGAACTATCATTGAATGCTTAGTGAAGCCACTGACGAATATTTGTAACCTGTCTTTCCAAACAGGTACTGTATATTTCCCAGTGCAATGAAAATAGCTAAAGTTATTCTGATATACAAGACGGGTGACAGAGGGGAATTTTCAAACTATAGACCTATCTCCCTATTGCTGCAATTTTCCAAGATACTTGAAAAAATATTCTGAGAGAATTGACAACTTCATAATGAAGAATAATTTACTGTGTGAGCAGCAATATGGGTTCAGACAAAAGAGGACAACTGCATTTGCTCTAATGGAATTTATAGAAAAAATATCAACTGCTGTTGAAAATAAAGAGTATTCAGTTGGGGTATTCCTGGATCTTAAAAAAGCATTTGATACAGTTGATCACAAATTATTATTAAAGAAACTACAAAATTATGGTATTGGGGGTAGCACTGTCCTGATTATGTAGTTAAAGAACAGGTATCATTATATATACGTATGTTGGTAGCAAAAACTCACAATTACTGAAGGTTACTTGCGGAGTCCCACAGGGTTCAGTTTTGGGGCCATTGTTATTCAATATGCATATAACTGATACATGTAAAGTTTCGGAAAAAATGGATTTAATATTGTTTGCAGATGACACTAATTTATTATGCAGTGGAAGCAATTTGGAACAACTTTTGGATACACTCGGAAAGGAATTAGGAAAGCTTAAACTGTGGTTTGATTCAAACAAATTAATGCTCAATTTAAGTAAGACAAAATTTATAATTTTTAACAACCATCACTCCAGAAAAGGCCAGATCTAAATTAAATAAAAATATAGATCTAAATCTAAATACGAGATCAAGCCTTGATCTAGAATTTATCACGAGAGTCTGTTGGATCGTTCTTAGTCTGGCCCTTCACCCAGGACCAGTTGTCTTGGGTGACCATATCAGAGGCAAATTGCCCCCGACAACATAGCTCCTGGGATCACTGGGGCACGCAAACCCCCCACCACGATAAGGTACAATCCACCACGATAAGGTGAAGGCCTTAGGGTTGGGAAATGGGTCCTAACCATCATTTGTGCCTATGCACCAAATGATGTTTCAGAGTACCCACCCTTTTTGGAGTCTCTGACTGGGATGCTGGAGGGTGCTCCTCTTGGAGACTCCATTGTCCTACTGGGGGACTTCAATGTGCACGTGGGCAATGACAGTGAAACCTGGAAGGGGGTGACTGGGAGGAACGGCCTGCCCGATCTGAACCCAAGTGGTGTTCAGTTATTGGACTTCTGTGCTAACCACAGTTTGTCCATAACGAACACCATGTTCAAGCATAAGGGTGTCCATATGTGCACCTGGCACCAGGACACCCTAGGTCGCAGGTCAATGATCGATTTTGTTATCATGCCATCAGACCTGTGACCATATGTCTTGGACACTCGGGTAAAGAGAGGTGCAGAGCTGTCAACTGATCACCAAATGGTGGTGAGTTGGATCCGATGGCAGGGGAGGATGCCATTCAGACCTGGTAGTCCCAAATGTATAGTGAGGGTGCGCTGGGAACGTCTGGCTGAGGCCGCTGTCCGGGAGGTCTTCAACTCCCACCTCCGGAAGAACTTCAACCACATTCCGAGGGAGTCTGGAGACATGGAGTCTGAATGGGCCATGTTTTCCACCTCTATTGTTGAAGCGGCGGCCCAGAGCTGTGGCCGCAAAGTGGTCGGTGCATCTCGTGGTGGCAATCCCCGAACCAAGTGGTGGACACCAGTTGTGAGGGGGGCCATTAAGCTGAAGAAGGAGTCCTATCAGGCTTGGTTGGCTTGTGGGACTCCCGAAGCAGCTGAGGTGGACCGGCAGGCCAACCACAGTGCAGCTTGGGTGGTTGCTGAAGCAAAAACCCGGGTATGGGAGGAGTTCGGTGAGGCCATGGAACAAGACTTTCGGTCGGCCTCGAAGACATTCTGGCAAACTGTCCGGCGGCTCAGGAGGGGGAAGCAGCTCCCTGTCCACACTGTGTATGGCGCAGATGGGGCACTGTTGACATCAACTGGGGATATTGTTGGACGGTGGAAGGAATACTTTGTGGATCTACTCAATCCCACTGATACGCCTTCCGCAGAGGAAGCAGGGCTTGTGGACGAGGGGGATTACTCGCCTATCACAGGAGCTGAGGTCGCCAAGGTGGTTCAAAATCTCCTTGGTGGCCGGGCTCCGGGGTAGACGAGATTCGCCCTGAGTACCTCAAGGCCCTGGATGTTGTAGGGTTGTCATGGTTGACACATCTCTGCAACATTGCGTGGAGGTCGGGGACAGTGCCTTTGGCATGGCAAACTGGGGTGGTGGTTCCTCTTTTCAAAAAAGGGGACCGGAGGGTGTGCTCCAATTTTAGAGGGATCACACTCCTCAGCTTTCCTGGGAAGGTCTATACCAAGGTACTGGAGAGGAGAGTCCGGCCGTTGGTCGAACCTCGGATTTAGGAGGAGCAATGTGGTTTTCATCCTGGCTGTGGCACATCGGACCAGCTCTTTACCCTCTCGAGAATTCTCAAGGGTTTGTGGGAGTTTGCCCAACCAGTTTACATGTGTTTTGTGGACTTGGAGAAGGCATTCAATCACGTTCCTAGTGGTTTTTTGTGGGGGGTGCTTCGGCAGTATGGGGTATCAGGCTTGTTGTTACGGGCCATTCGGTCTCTGCACGACCGTTGTGAGAGTTTGGTTCGTATTGCCAACACTCGGTCGGACTCATTCCCAGTGAGAGTTGGACTCCGCCAGGGCTGCCCTTTGTCACTGATCCTGTTCATAATTTTTATGGACAGGATTTCTAGGTGCAGCCAGGGAACGGAGGGTGTCATGCTTGGTGACCACAGGATCTCATCTCTGTTGTTTGCAGATGATGTTGTCCTGTTGGCTTCATCCAGCAATGACCTACAGTTCTTGCTGGGATGGTTTGCCACTGAGTGTGAAGCGGCTGGGATGAGAATCAGCACCTCCAAGTCCGAGTCCATGGTCCTCAACTGGAAAAAGGTGGATTGTCCTCTCGGGGTTGGGGACAGGCTCCTGCCCCAAGTGGAGGAGTTCAAGTATCTTGGGGTCTTATTCATGAGTGAGGGGAGAATGGAGTGAGAGATTGAAAGACAGATTGGAACAGCATCTGAAGTGATGCAGATATTGTACCGGTCCCTTGTGGTGAAGAGGGAGCTGAGTTCTAAGGCAAAGCTGTCGATTTACCAGTCAGTCTACGTTCCTATACTCAGCTATGGTCACACGCTTTGGGTAATGACCGAGAGAACGAGATCGCGGATACAAGCGGCTGAAATGAGCTTCCTCCGTAGGATTGCTGGACTCACCCTCAGAGATAGGGTGAGGAGCTCAGTCATCCGGGAGAGGCTCAGAGTAGAACCGCTGCTCCTCCACATTGAAAGGAGTCAGTTGATAGGGTATGGGCATCTGATTAGGATGCCTCCTGGACGCCTCCCACTTGAGGTGTTTCGGGCACGTCCCACTGGGAGGAGACCCCGGGGCAGACCCAGGACTCGGTGGAGAGACTACGTCTCCCAGCTGGTTTGGGAACGCCTTGGTATCCTCTCTGAAGAGCTGGAGCAGGTGGCTGGGGAGAGGGAAGTCTGGGCTTCTCTGCCTGAACTGCTGCTTCCCCGAACCGGACCTCCGGAAAAGCAGTAGAAGATGGATGGATGGACAACCATCACAACAACTCAGTATCTAAACTCAGTGTAAATGGTGTATAGATTGAAAGTGTATCCGAAATTAAATTTCTTGGCGTAGTAATTAATAATAAACTATGTTGGAAGTCACATATTAATTATATTAAAAGTAAGATATCCAAATCAATCGCAATACTACACAGAGTGAAATATTTGCTGAATCAACCCACATTATATACTTGATATCATTCATTCATACTCCCATACATGATATATTGTACTAAAGTATGGGGAAATACATATAAAACAAACATATATCCAGTCTTTATGCTTCAGAAGAGAGCTATTAGAATAATAAACAAAGCTGCTTACAGGGAACCAACAAACCCACTTTTTCTTAAATAAAAAGCTCTCAAGTTGAAAGATCTGGTTGACTTTAAAACTGTAGTAATAATGTTTAAAGTGAAGAATCTATCACTGCCCGCAAATATCCAAAAGTTGTTCCAAATAAGGGAGAAACAATATCATTTCAGATCAACATGTATATTTCAAAAACCTTCAGTGAGAACTACCACCAAGCAACACTGTGTCTCAGTGCAACGAGTCAGATTGTGGAACGCTTTTGGACCTGAATTAAAATCATGTACAACGCTTGGACAATTTAAACAAAAACTAAAGGAAGAAATACTCCAAACATACACTACCGTTCAAAAGTTTGGGGTCACTTAGAAATTTCCTTATTTTTGAAAGAAAAGCATTGTTTTTTTCAATGAAGATAACTTTAAACTAATCAGAAATACACTCTAATATCTAATATACATTGCTAAATTGTACATTGCTAATTTCCGGTTCCGGCTCTGCCGGACCGGTGGCGCCACACGAGTCGGCTGCCTGTTGCAACAGCCTTTTTTTTTTTATCTTCCTTCTTCTTTCTACACCTTTCACTCTGTATATATATCACGGATCGCCCCGGGGGTCTCCCGGGTCGGCGGACGGAGCCACGGTTTGCAGCGGGAGACGTTACAGCGGGGAGGAGCTAGTGCTAGCTAGCACTTGGCCGCCGCCCGGTGCTAATGGGAAACTCGACATACCGGGAGCTGTAGCGAAAACGAAGCGGGTGCCGGGCTGGAGTTTAGGCGGCGTGAAAGAAATATAAGACAGAATAATAAAGAGCGATGGCAAGAACCAAGCAGACCGCCCGTAAAATCTACTGGAGGAAGAAGCCCCCCAGGAGACAGCTAGCCACAGGGCTGCTCGGAGAGGCGCTCTGGCCACCGGCAGAGTGAAGAGGCCTCGCCGTCACAGGTCCGTGGCTCTGAGAGAGATCCGTCGCTACCAGAAATCCACGGAGCTGCTCATCCGTAAGCTGCCCGTCCAGCGCCTGGTGAGGGAGATCGCTCAGGACTTCAAGACCGTCCTGCGTTTCCTGAGTTTCGCCGTCATGGCTCTGCAGGAGACCAGCGAGACCCACCTGGTGGTCTCTTCTTCGCTAAGGGGGTCACCATCATGCCCAAAGACTTCCAGCTGGCCCGCTGCATCCGCGGAGAGAGAGCTTAGACTTTCTGCTGCACATCCACCAGCCATAATGCTCTGCACTGTGTGTCTATATATATACATTTATAGTAATATGGACATATGTTTGCTAGATGTTGTTTTTTCTTGCCTTCTGATTGTTGCTCTGAGTGTTGCTATCCCTGTGCTGTTGCAATCCTGGAATTTCCCCATTGTGGGACTAATAAAGGCTTATCTTATCTTATCTTATCTTATCTTATCTTAATGCACGGTGGCGCAGTGGTTAGCACTGCGGCAGCACAGTTTACCCTTGGCCGGGGGATCGTGGGATCGTGGGTTCGATCCCAGCCCCCGACCAACAGTGATCTGTGTGGAGTTTGCATGTTCTCCCCGTGTTGCGTGGGTTTACTCCGGGATTTCTCCGGTTTCCTCCCACATGCCAAAAAAAAACATGCATGTTAGGTTAATTGGCTGTTCTAAATTGTCCCTAGATATTTGTTTCCTATAGGCCCTTAGAATAGAGGGTTAGTATTAATGAAA
>JAJAQF010000411.1:0-19927 GCA_020510985.1 Pholidichthys leucotaenia
ATATATCGTCTTTACTACCCGATTTAAAAACTGGTATGACGACAGATTTTTTCCAGCCAGATGGAAATGTACAAGACCTAATAGAGAGATTAAAGAGATGAGTCAGTGGTTTGATTAATATTTTGCTGTGTTTTGAGAAAGGAAGTGCTCATATTGTAGATATCATTAGTTTTAGAGTTTGACAATGTTTTAACAATGCTACCAATTAATTCTTCATTTACCTCATTAATGTGAAAAGAAACTGTTGAAAGTATTGATTTTGTATTGCTGAGCACATTGGGCAGCACAAAGTTTTTTGTTAATTCTTCCACTGACTCCACAAAATATGAATTAAATTCATTTGCCAATGTAACATTGTCACTGATTGTTTTGCCATTAATTCTAAGTTCCTTTACCCCCTTCTGATTATTTTTTTTTGTTGTTGTTGGTTAAGTTATGTCAGTGCCTCCATAGAGAACTGTTGTTACCCTTTGCATGATCTATCAATTTATTGTAATAAGATACTTTTGATTTACGCAGCTCTTGTACCACTTTATTTCTTAAACTTTTGTAAACGAGATGATCATTTTGTAGTTTAGAGGTTAATGGTGTTTTCAATGCAGAGTCTTGCCTCTTTATAAGTTTTCTTATTTCATTATTTAACCATGGTAGGTTAATCTTCTATTGTCTACTTTTAATTTGCTTTGTAAATTTTTCTATAGACTTTGTGATTGTTGCAATTATAAAATTACAACAATCATCTACTTCATATATTGACATGAGCTGCTCCCAATTTTGATTCTCTAAATGATGTTCAAACTCCACAGTTTTTGATTTGGGAATAATAAAATTTACTTTGTCAATATCAACTCCCCCAAATTACTGTAGTCGCTTTTTAGTAAGTTTTCTGACAGCAAGAACCATGTTATGATCTGAGAGACCAGTTACAAGATTATAGGTTCTGGTTATTCGTTCTGGTTTATTAGCAAATGCCATGTCAATAAGTGTTCTAGATTGTTTGGTTATCCTGGTGGGTCCTTTGATCATTTGTTGGTAATTAAATTTGGTCATAAGGCTTTTCAGTTTCTGTTTGTTCTTTTTATCAGACCAGTTAATATTAACGTCACCATAAAATATTGTTTCTCTGCGCCTCTCAAGCTGTTGAGAGACGCAGCTGTGGGACTGGCACCAGGCTCTCCAGTGCCGCAGATTCCTTCTCCGTCCAAAGGTCTACTCCTGGCACCAGGGGACGCTCGGAGAGAAGGGAAGGAAACACAGAGGTAGCAGGTTCAGTTTTAATGGCTGCAGCAGGTGGTGGAAGCTCAGAGGACTGTGAACCCTGAGGTCCACCCCCAGGAATCAGACAAGGTAATTCATCTGACAGAGATTTAGAATAAAAAAAACACTTGCCTGCTTTCCTGGGGAACGATGGTGACTGCTGCAGCGGGCTTGGTTCTTCCCTTTCCCCTACGGATGGTGACGGAGGGCCCCTTGGGAAGATGAGGAGGAGCCGCCTCAACAGGATCGGTGAAGAGCGAAGCTGGTCAAGGAATCACAGAGCTCACAGCAGCTGAAGGGAGTGCTGAGGAGGAGGGAGGAGCAGCCAAGGCAGTCCGGGGACGTGCAGCTGATGGAAGAGTGGGGAAAGATGACCCGGAGGCTGAGGCTGCTATTTTCACCCTCCGTCGTGAGGCAGGGAAAACAGCTGGCTGGGAGGCAACGTTTCTTAGGCAGCCCAGGACAGGATCCGGACAGGGACCTCGCGGAGGAATGGTGACGGCTGGAGCCAGATGAGGACTCGCTGGGCTCACCGTAGCTGAAAGGCGCACCAAGGAGGAGGGAGAAGCAGCTGGGGTGGGCCAGGGACGTTGAGCTGACGGAACAGCGGGACGAGATGACACGGAGGCTAAGGCTGCTGTCTTCACCTTTCGTTGTGGTGTGGGAGAAACAGCTGGCTGGGAGGCAGAGTTCTTCAGGCGACCTGGGACAGGATCCGGATGGGACCCTTGCAGGGGACCGGCCCGCTCAGGAGGCCCCCCCCTCCTCGAAACGACCATGTTCCATGGAGGAGAAGGAGGCTTCTTAGCTGGATTCTCCATCAGTTCCCAGTTCTTCTGATGCAGCGCCACTAATGCTGACACTCTCTCCTTACTCTCAGGATACGAGGTCAGGTGATAGCACTCTAATGCCCTTTGCGCAAGGTACAGGTACCAGTGTGCGGTGTCGGAGGGGATGGGCAGACGGGCGTTGGACAGGAGGTCATCAACCTCCATCAGGTACTCGATGCAAAATGCCATCTCTTCTAATCAAACTGGTACCCAGATAAGGAAAAAACTCAGGCCCAAAAATAAACTTAATGAGGCTGGCACCTCACTTGGCTGGAACCTACTGTCGTGTTTGCCCCTTTCAGGGCATAAATGAGGCACCAGATGTCAACAGAGAGTTTTCTTGTTTATTAACAGACAGAACAAAATAAAGAGCTACGTGGGGCAAAACACATACACTAACTAGAACACAAAATAAAGAACACTAACATCAATACCAGACCATAGCGAGGGCAGAACCTGCCGCTATTGAATAAACACTTACGAGTGATGAAGCGAAGATGAATCAGACACAGCAGGAAGACTGGAGCCGGGGATAGGGACTCCAGTCCTGGTTGACAAAGGTCACACCGAGGAGTGAACCTCAACTGCTCCCTTAAATACTGATAATAAAAGCAATGTACCAAACAGAAAAGGGGGAAACGTAATTACCAAAATCAAGATCAGCTGTCACAGTGCCAGCTCGGCTTTGACAGCCTGAAGTTTGGCCGTGGCACTGTCACAATAAAAGCCCTAGGAGAACAATAATAACCAGCAGAAATAAATGGGAGAAAAAGAGGGAGAATATTGAGAAGCCCGGGTGTGGACAACCTCAGCGCTCGGATCACCACAGTACCCCCCTCTCAAAGGACGCATTCCAGGTGTCTGAAGGAACATCCAGGGAACCCCCCCAACCAGAAAGCTAACAAGACCGACCTCAGGTGGGCGGAGGAAGAAACCGGCTAGGAGGGAGAGAAACCTGGGAAGAGAGAGGAAAAAAAAAAAAAACACGACTAAAGGCACAATACAGAGAGGGACAGAGAGAGAGAAAAAAAAAAACCCACAATGAACAAATAACAGAATAGTGCAGCTACATACATGCACCCCCACACAAATGACAAGTGGCGAAAAACAACCCACCATGACATGAGAGCTTCCTCGCAAAAATGTCCAAAACACAATAAATAGGTGAAACAAAAATAAATACACTTCAGGTCAGAAACTTTCAAATCCAGGAAAACAGGCAAACACAAAAATACACATGTACAGTACACTCATGTCACTGCAAGGGAAAGACATCTCCTATTAGCAATATACAAGAGGAGGAGAGAAAAAAACACACAACAAAAACACAAGTATAGGGATACCGGCAGATAGAGAGAAGAAAAAAAAAAAAAAAGGCAGTTCAGGTGGACTACCAGCATCCAGACTGCAGATCAGGAAAAAAGAAAAAAGCAGTTTGGGTGGCCTAGCCAAGTCCCAAACCCGGGAAAACAGTACCTCCGAACCAGCGGAACAGTCCTTCAGGCGGCCGACCCAGGTCGCAGAACCGGTGGAGCAGTCCGTCAGACAGCTGGCCCGTGTCCTTAGACAACTAGGATCAGAAGCGGGAGCTTGGAGGAGGCTTCCCTACCGAGAGGCACAGCGAGGGGAAGCCGAACCGAATGAAAGGGACCCAAGCGTGGGGGAGGGACGGGGAACCAGTCTGGTGTCAGGCAGAAGGGGATCTGCAGCTCCCTCACCGACCTCAAACCGGGCCAGCACAGCACCCTCGGTGGACCCCGACCGGGCCAGCGCAGCACCTGGGATGACCTCCAAACACAAACCCGGAGCCTCAACGAACACGACTGGAGCTGACTCATCTCCAATGACCCTGGGAGAAGGCTCGGAGAAAGAGGGAGAACAGGGGTCAGGGTCACTGGCAGCAGCGGAGCCCAGCGAGACGAGCTCAGATGCAGCGACCAGCTGCAACCGGCTCTTCTCCCCAAGAGACAGGCAAGAATGCTCCAAGACAGAAAGCAAGAAGACAAAATAGAGCACTTGCCTGATCTCAAGTTTTACCCCCGTCCAGGATGGAAACAAATGCAAACAAAATTATAAATACACAATATAAAAACCTGATTCACATTTGCCTGTTACAGTAGTAGTACCCTCCCTGCCTCAGTCACTCACTATAATCAAATACATTCATTCCTTCCCTTCTTCACTCACACTCTGCAGACAATAATTTCATACATGGATACATTCTTGTTTATTTTTCAGTCAGTTTTTAACCTTTGTAGTAAATGTTTTAAAATCCATTATTATTTTGAATTCATTTGGCATTGTGTTCCAGATATAACTGCCCTTTATAGAGAAAGCTGTTTGTCCAAATGTGGTTCTGCGGTGGGATATTTTACAATTGTTGTTAACAAAGCTCCTAGTGGCTCTGCTGCTGTCCTGTCTTTGGATGAATCCAACAAGTGGCTCTGGCGCTGATTTATGGAAACATTTGAAAATTAATTTCAGAAAACAGAGGTCAATGAAACTCTCAAAACTCAGTAAATTATATTTTTTTAGAATATATCAATGATGCCACCTAATGGGCTTTTTATCCAAGATTTTTAGTTTGATTATATAATGAACCTATATGTTTTATTGTAGAAGGAGCTGCTTGAGCCCAGACTGTCAAACAGTATGATATATGAGAAAAAAACATAGAATGCATATACAGTACGGCTGCTTGGTGTGGTATGTAATGTCTAATTAATATAAAGCAGTTCAGTTTTTTTTTGTTTTTTTTTTTTTACTGTTTTAGAAATTTTCTCTATGTAAAGATTAAATTTGAGTTGAGGATCTAGTACAATGCCAAGGTATTTGAATTCTGTAACTGAACTGATGTCTTGATCATGTATATTAACTTTAAAATGTTGCAGGTTACATTTTTTGATTGAAAAGCACATTGAAACTGTTTTCTGAAGGTTCAGCAGTAGATGGTTCTGGATGAGCCACTCTTGGACATCAACCATGCTTGAAGACAGGACGTCTGCAGCCTGTACTGGAGTCTTGGCAGCTGTGTAAATAACTGCATCATCTGCATAAAGTTGACATGTTGCAGCTGAGCAGTGTAATGGCAGGTCATTAATAAAAATGCTGAAAAATAAAGGACCAATAATGGACCCTTGTGGGATACCCATACGGTTATTTAAAAGAAAGGATTTATCCTGGTGAACTTTTACACACTGTTCTCTATTCTGGAGATAAGATGCAAACCATTCTATTGTATCGGGAGAAAAGTTAAAAGATACCATTTTGGATAAAAGCAAGCTGTGGTTTACAGTGTTGAAAGCCTTTTTGAGGTCCAGAAAAACAGCTCCCACCACATTACCCCTGTCCAAGGACTGTTTGACATGTTCAATAAGGCAGCAGTTTGCTTTTTCTGTTGAGTATCCTGGTCTAAAACCAAACTGGTGTGGATGAAGAAGTTGACTGTCTTGTAGATAGTCTATCAGCTGTGTAGCTACAACTTTTTCAAGAACCTTAGACAGGACTGGTAAAATAGAGATTGGGCGGCAATTACATATATCGTCTTTACTACCCGATTTAAAAAATGGTATGACGACAGATTTTTTCCAGCCAGATGGAAATGTACAAGACCTAATAGAGAGATTAAAGAGATGAGTCAGTGGTTTGATTAATATTTTGCTGTGTTTTGAGAAAGGAAGTGCTCATATTGTAGATATCATTAGTTTTAGAGTTTGACAATGTTTTAACAATGCTACCAATTAATTCTTCATTTACCTCATTAATGTGAAAAGAAACTGTTGAAAGTATTGATTTTGTATTGCTGAGCACATTGGGCAGCACAAAGTTTTTTGTTAATTCTTCCACTGACTCCACAAAATATGAATTAAATTCATTTGCCAATGTAACATTGTCACTGATTGTTTTGCCATTAATTCTAAGTTCCTTTACCCCCTTCTGATTATTTTTTTTTGTTGTTGTTGGTTAAGTTATGTCAGTGCCTCCATAGAGAACTGTTGTTACCCTTTGCATGATCTATCAATTTATTGTAATAAGATACTTTTGATTTACGCAGCTCTTGTACCACTTTATTTCTTAAACTTTTGTAAACGAGATGATCATTTTGTAGTTTAGAGGTTAATGGTGTTTTCAATGCAGAGTCTTGCCTCTTTATAAGTTTTCTTATTTCATTATTTAACCATGGTAGGTTAATCTTCTATTGTCTACTTTTAATTTGCTTTGTAAATTTTTCTATAGACTTTGTGATTGTTGCAATTATAAAATTACAACAATCATCTACTTCATATATTGACATGAGCTGCTCCCAATTTTGATTCTCTAAATGATGTTCAAACTCCACAGTTTTTGATTTGGGAATAATAAAATTTACTTTGTCAATATCAACTCCCCCAAATTACTGTAGTCGCTTTTTAGTAAGTTTTCTGACAGCAAGAACCATGTTATGATCTGAGAGACCAGTTACAAGATTATAGGTTCTGGTTATTCGTTCTGGTTTATTAGCAAATGCCATGTCAATAAGTGTTCTAGATTGTTTGGTTATCCTGGTGGGTCCTTTGATCATTTGTTGGTAATTAAATTTAGTCATAAGGCTTTTCAGTTTCTGTTTGTTCTTTTTATCAGACCAGTTAATATTAACGTCACCATAAAATATTGTTTCTCTGCGCCTCTCAAGCTGTTGAGAGACGCAGCTGTGGGACTGGCACCAGGCTCTCCAGTGCCGCAGATTCCTTCTCCGTCCAAAGGTCTACTCCTGGCACCAGGGGACGCTCGGAGAGAAGGGAAGGAAACACAGAGGTAGCAGGTTCAGTTTTAATGGCTGCAGCAGGTGGTGGAAGCTCAGAGGACTGTGAACCCTGAGGTCCACCCCCAGGAATCAGACAAGGTAATTCATCTGACAGAGATTTAGAATAAAAAAACACTTGCCTGCTTTCCTGGGGAACGATGGTGACTGCTGCAGCGGGCTTGGTTCTTCCCTTTCCCCTACGGATGGTGACGGAGGGCCCCTTGGGAAGATGAGGAGGAGCCGCCTCAACAGGATCGGTGAAGAGCGAAGCTGGTCAAGGAATCACAGAGCTCACAGCAGCTGAAGGGAGTGCTGAGGAGGAGGGAGGAGCAGCCAAGGCAGTCCGGGGACGTGCAGCTGATGGAAGAGTGGGGAAAGATGACCCGGAGGCTGAGGCTGCTATTTTCACCCTCCGTCGTGAGGCAGGGAAAACAGCTGGCTGGGAGGCAACGTTTCTTAGGCAGCCCAGGACAGGATCTGGACAGGGACCTCGCGGAGGAATGGTGACGGCTGGAGCCAGATGAGGACTCGCTGGGCTCACCGTAGCTGAAAGGCGCACCAAGGAGGAGGGAGAAGCAGCTGGGGTGGGCCAGGGACGTTGAGCTGACGGAACAGCGGGACGAGATGACACGGAGGCTAAGGCTGCTGTCTTCACCTTTCGTTGTGGTGTGGGAGAAACAGCTGGCTGGGAGGCAGAGTTCTTCAGGCGACCTGGGACAGGATCCGGATGGGACCCTTGCAGGGGACCGGCCCGCTCAGGAGGCCCCCCCCTCCTCGAAACGACCATGTCCCAGGGAGGAGAAGGAGGCTTCTTAGCTGGATTCTCCATCAGTTCCCAGTTCTTCTGATGCAGCGCCACTAATGCTGACACTCTCTCCTTACTCTCAGGATACGAGGTCAGGTGATAGCACTCTAATGCCCTTTGCGCAAGGTACAGGTACCAGTGTGCGGTGTCGGAGGGGATGGACAGACGGGCGTTGGACAGGAGGTCATCAACCTCCATCAGGTACTCGATGCAAAATGCCATCTCTTCTAATCAAACTGGTACCCAGATAAGGAAAAAACTCAGGCCCAAAAATAAACTTAATGAGGCTGGCACCTCACTTGGCTGGAACCTACTGTCGTGTTTGCCCCTTTCAGGGCATAAATGAGGCACCAGATGTCAACAGAGAGTTTTCTTGTTTATTAACAGACAGAACAAAATAAAGAGCTACGTGGGGCAAAACACATACACTAACTAGAACACAAAATAAAGAACACTAACATCAATACCAGACCATAGCGAGGGCAGAACCTGCCGCTATTGAATAAACACTTACGAGTGATGAAGCGAAGATGAATCAGACACAGCAGGAAGACTGGAGCCGGGGATAGGGACTCCAGTCCTGGTTGACAAAGGTCACACCGAGGAGTGAACCTCAGCTGCTCCCTTAAATACTGATAACAAAAGCAATGTACCAAACAGGAAATGGGGAAATGTAATTGTAAATGTAATAAAATGATGTCTGCCACTGTAGTATTCTCTGGGCCCCTCCCCAATCTGACCAGTGATGACATGTTTAGCCGCTTGTCATCCTTGAACCGCTGGCTGTCTGTGTAGTGTCCTGCAAATAACATGGGCTACATTGACAACTGGAGCTCATTTTGGGGAAAACCTAGTCTTATGAGACGAGACAGCATTCATCCCACTTTGGATGGTGCTTCTCATTTATCTAACAATCTGGCATCTTTTTTATCCAAATTTCCAAAACCTTGACTACTCAGAGTTGGGACCAGGAAGCAGAGTCGCAGTCTTACACGCCTCTCTGCAGCTCCTCTTCTTCCGCCACCACTCAACTTAACCCCTGTCTTCCCCATCAGAGAATCATTGTCTGCTCCCTCCAAAGTTAATAAAAATATAATATATAAGCATCCCAAAGTGATTAAGCAAAATATTGGTAAAACTCAAATTAAACATAAAGCCTCTAAATTGAATGACTTGGCCTCTGTTCCTCCTAATAATTTAAAAATTAAATGTGGTTTATTAATTATTAGGTCTCTAACTCCCAAGTCTCTGTTAGTCCATGATCTGTTAATTGATCATCAGATTGATTTAACCTGTTGCACTCTGGTGTACTGCGGATGGGCATGTCTCTGCATCCTAGAGCGCACGAGGGCGCTGCGTCCTAGAGCGCACTGAAAAAAAAAGTTGCATTTCCGTTCTTCCACTACAGACACAGCCGCAAACAGAAAGCCAAAGGAGTGCTTTGATTGTTTTAGATGTGACTGACCTCTCATTCGACTAATAAGAGCCTTGAATTGGGTTTCTGAAACCTTGAAGAACCAATGACTGAAAACCTAGCAAGAAGGACCCGCCTACCAACGGCTGTGAATACAGCCAGCCAATCGAAGCACAGAAGTTTGAAAGCTGTTTTGTGTAAGGCTGGGTGAAGAGAGACTGACTGCTGCAGCAGATGAAAAAAGGACCCGCAGGAAGAACCGCCACAGACCCAGCAGCACGGAGACCACCCAGAAGGGCAACCTGGGTGACAGGGACTGCCATTCGCGTATCGGCCTGTTCAGCCACAGGCGGTGCTGTCCCAGCAGAGTTGACGTTTAGGATTCTCTTCCATGGTCATCATAGACCGTCCACATGCTGTTGTGGACGGGTAAGTGTTATCAGCTAAATTATTCTTTATCCCTGAAAATTGTAATCAAAAATGACTTTTGACCGATCGGTAAATTACAACTGTGCTTAGAAGACCGCGGCGCACGAAGTCCGAAGTCTGTGCGCCGCGGTACACAGCTCATGTGCCGCATCCGGACCGTGAACGTCCCCCCCCCCCGCTACTCTTCTGTAGCGAGGGGGGGGGGGCACGGGGACTGTGCGCCGCGGTATACGGTTCGTGCGCAGCGTCCGGACCGTGAAAGACCCCCCCCCCCCGCTACTCTTCTGTAGCGAGCGGGGGGGGGGGGGCGCGGGGACCGAGAGGACCACGGGAACTGTGCGCCGCGGTCGCCACATCGCCACATGACTGATCCGTCATGTAGCGATGGCCGATGTCCGTCCTTTGTAGCGGGGGGGTGGGTGGGGTGGGAGTTGTTATCTTCTACATTACAAATATTTTAGAATCATTTTAAGTGCACTGTAGGTTATTTTTTCTTGTAAAAAAAAAAAAAAAAAAGCCATACATTTTTTACGTGGCATGCTTCTTTGTGTGTGGGGGCTTGATTGTTCATTCATTCATGAATGAATGAATAAACAACCCCCCCCCCCAACACAAACACACACACAAACAGCCCTGAGTGTCACCTTTCATTAGAGCCCAAGATGAAGCTTCTATATTGAATCGTTCAAAAGTTACAGACATTTTTCCAAAATATGCCATTTGGCACAATTTGGCACAGTTCAAAAAGGCCTGGGAACTACCTGAGAACAAAGCTGTGTAATATATTCATTTTTTGTGGTATTGTTACAAAATTTTGACCTCAGCTGGATAACACTTGGTTCTACATTTCTGTTGCATTTTCCAGCCCGGATCTGAAGCTGTGTGTTATTTGCAAGCATCTGTATCAAAAAAAATACCCAGGCGAAATTTATTTTCTTCAAGTTCAGTATGTTTAGATGACTTTTACTCAGTGGCAGGAGCACTTAGAGAGATTATGACTGTTTTGCCAAAAAATTCAAAGTGTTTTCTTTTGAATGAGACCAACCCCATGAAGATGCTGCAAAGGGTTGAAGAACAGCTTCTGATTTACTTTGGGTACGTTATTTTTTGGCGTTTTTAGGGAAATTTATCAGAGTGCAAGGGGTTAATATCCCTTACAGAGACTTGGTTAGGGCAAGAGGATTATGTTGCTTTAAATGAATCAACTCCCTCTGGTTATTTAAACTGTCAAAATCCCAGAAGTTCTGGTCGTGGAGGAGGAGTAGCAACAATTTACCATTCCAAATTACTAGTTAATGTAAAGCAAAAAACATGTTACAATTCCTTTGAGAGCTTGATCCTCAGTATTGGGCACTTAAGCAATTTTAGGTTAAACCCAATTTTATTTGCCATAGTTTATTGTCCCCCATCAACCTACTCAGATTTTTTTTCCGAATTTGCTGATTTCTTAGCTGATTTAGTGCTGAAATCTGATAGAATAATTATAGTAGGGGACTTTAATATACATGTGGATGTAGATAGTGACTGCCTTAATGTGGCATTTAATTCAATATTAGACTCGATTGGGTTTTCTCAGAAAGCAGGGAATTCTACTTATTACCTCCACCATACATTGGACCTTGTTCTGACATATGACATAGAAATAGAAAATCTTGTAGTGTCTCCTCATAACCCTGTACTGTCAGACCATTGTCTGTTAACCATTGATTTTACTATTTCTGACTATTTGACTCCTAAAGAAAAATATTATTACACTAGATGCCTCTCAGATGATGCTGTTACCAAATTTATGCAGATTGTTTCCTCTATGCCATGTGTCAACACAACGGAAATAAGTTATAGACAGCTTGCTCCTTCTGTAATTGATAACATGGTGGATAGTGTTACAGCTTCTCTGCATCAGACTCTAGACTTGGTGGCCCCCTTAAAAAAGAAAAAGTCTAATCAGAGATTTCTAACTCCTTGGTTCAACACAGAAACTCGTAGCTTAAAACAGAAGACCCGTCAATTAGAAAGAAAATGGCGCTCCACTAATTTAGGTGAAATCTATTTAGCTTGGAGAAATCATCTTTTAATTTATAAAAAATCTCTTAGAAAAGCTAGAATGAGTTATTATTCTGCATTAATAGAAGAGAACAAGAATAATCCCAGGTTTCTTTTCAGCACTGTAGCCAGGTTGACAAAGAGTCAGGACTCTGTCAATCCTAGCATTCCCTTAGAGCTTTCTAGTCAGGACTTTATGAACTTTTTCAATAATAAAATGTCATACATCAGAGATAAAATCAATCAGATTTTTCCCACAGTTAACTTAAATACTGTAACTACTACAACTCCTTCAAATGATGTTTGTCTTGATGAGTTTACTCCAATCGACCTTTGTGAATTAGACAAAATAGTTTCCTCATCCAAACCTCCAACTTGTCTTTTAGACCCCATTCCTACCACGTTATTTAAAGAAGTCTTCCCACTTATTGGTAGCTTTATTCTTCATATAATCGATTCTTCATTAACTTTAGGCCATGTACTGCAGGCTTTTAAAATGGCTGTAATTAAACCCTTACTCAAAAAGCCAACGCTAGATCCAGGAGCTTTAGCTAACTATAGTCAAATCTCTAATCTCCCTTTCATTTCAAAAATCTTAGAAAGAGTTGTTGCTACCCAATTATTTGACCACCTGCAGGGAAATGGTTTACTTGAAGAATTTCAATCTGGGTTTAGAATCCATCATAGTACTGAAACAGCCTTAGCGAAGGTCACTATCGTCCTCTTCATCGCATCTGATAATGGACTGGTTTCTGTACTTGTCCTTTTAGACCTTAGTGCAGCTTTTGATACTATCGATCATAATATTCTACTTGATAGATTAGAACACTATGTTGGACTTAATGGAACTTCGTTGCAGTGGTTTAGATCTTATTTATCTGGTAGGTTCCAGTTTGTTCATGTAAATAATGAGTTTTCTTTGAACTCAAAGCTTCCGTTAGGCAACATTATTAGAAAGCACTGTATACATTTTCATTGTTATGCAGATAACACACAATTATACCTGTCAATGAAGCCAGATGATAGTAATCAATTATCCAAGTTAGAAGCCTGTGTTAAGGAAATCAAAGCTTGGATGACTTGTAATTTCCTGCTATTAAATTCAGATAAGACTAAAGTCATTCTTGTTGTTCCTTAAAAACCTTAGAAATACCTTTCCAAATCAAACTTTCAGTTTGGATTTGGTTACTTTTTCTCTTAATAGCTCTGTGAGGAACCTTGGGATTATTTTTGATCAAGATCTGTCCTTCAATTCACATATTAAATTTGTTTCTAAGACTGCCTTCTATCATTTGTAATATTGCCAAGATTAGGAGCATCTTGTCTCAGAGTGATTCTGAGAAACTGATCCACGCTTTTGTTAGCTCGAGATTAGATTATTGTAATTCTTTATTATCAGGCTGTCCTAAAACATCTTTAACTAGAAAAGCACTCGGAGAGCGGAGACCTCCGCCAAGCGCCACAGTTCCCCCCATACAGTGTTTGTGTGTACGTTTTCAGATTCCTTGACCATGAAAACATATGACTAGCAATTGGATTCACAATGATAGGATTAGTGGTTCAGTAGTAAAAGCATTACCTCCTTGGCAGAGGTAATAAACTGAAGTGTTGGTGTTGTGTCCATCTCCTCCATCTGCAAAGTCCCAGGCTGCAAGCGTTTTCATAGATCACTGAAAGCAGCACTCAGGGCTTCACTGATGGATGCAAATTGGGTAGACAGGTTGCCGTGGGTTTTATATTGGGGTTACGCTCCACGGCAAAAGAGGATTTGGAAGCTTCCCCGGCAGAGAGCTTGTTTTTGTGCAGCTGTTGGGAGCCTCGTCTCCCCTCCTGCATCACCAACACTTTTTCATCTGGTAGTTTTCATTTCCCCAACACTTCTGTAAGCTACGCACTGCTGGATGCTGTTATCTCCTGCTCCTGCCTCTCTCTGTCTTTCTTCCCTGTGCACAGGTGGATCTACCCTTGAGTGGACTCTCTCCAGCTCCAGGTGGCAGATTGGACCACAACCCATGAGCCGGAGGCTTCACGCTGACCTGCTTCGTAAATGCTTTCATCCCAGGAGTGGATGGAGGAGTGGCGCCACTGGCTAGAGGGTGCTTTGCTTCCATTCATCATTTGAATCGATCATAAGAACTTGGCGTACCTCAGGACGGCTAAACAGCTGAATTCCAGACAGGCCCGTTGATCCCCGTTCTTCTACTGGTTCAACTTTACTATCACCTACCGCCCAGGGTCCAAAATCACCAAGCCTGATGCGCTCTCCAGGCAGTTCTCCCCTGACACGGCCGTGCCTGAGCCGCATCCTATTATGCCCCCTCCGTGCATTGTCGGCATGATTTCCTGAACTTTCTCCTCTTTCCCCCCAGTGGAAGTCTCACCTGCTTCCAGCACTGTAAATATTGGCACAAGCACTGCTTGACCTCAGCGGGACCCTGGTTACTGGATAAAGGTATCAAGTTGCTTCTTGGCGCATCAGCTAATCCCTTATTCCATAAGAATATTAATTATTCTGCCAATTCACCAGTTTTCAAGAAAACTCATATTCTTGTCTCTTCCCTCTCTCCGCAGGGTTGCCAGATGACTTCCGCTCTGCACGCACTTCCTCACACACCCACATTCTCACTCAGTCAATAAAGATCATTGCAAAACTAATTGAGCCTCTGTCTGCGCTTGGGTTTTCTGTGAAACATGTCAGTCATGGAGGAGTAGAAGATGATTCCAGTGGTAACCTTTTAAGTTCTAGTGAACTCCATGGCCAAGAGAGTTAAGGCAGTGCTGGAAAATAATGGTGGCCACACAAAATATTGACACTCTGGGAACAATTTGGACATTTTCACTTAGGGGTGTACTCACTTTGTTGCCAGCGGTTTAGCCATAAATGGCTATGTGTTGAGTTATTTTGAGGGGACAGCAAATTTACACTGTTATACAAGCTGTACACTAACTACTTTACATTGTGTCAAAGTGCCATATCTGCAGTGTTGTTCCATGAAAAGATATAATAAAATATTTACTAACTAACTAACCTGCACTTATATAACGCTTTTCTAGTCACAAAGACCACTCAAAGCACTTTCACTAATACTAACCCTCTATTCTAAGGGCCTATAGGAAACAGATATCTAGGGACAATTTTAGAACAACCAATTAACCTAACACGCATGTCTTTGGATTGTGGGAGGAAACCGGAGCCTCCGGAGTAAACCCACGCAGCACAGTGAGAACATGCAAACTCCACACAGAAAGGTTCCAACCCCAGCCAGTCTGGGGATTCGAACCAGGAACCTTCTAGCTGTAAGGCAACCGTGCTAACCACTGCACCAAAAAAATGTGAGGCGTGTACTCACTTTTGTGAGATACTGTAACAAAACTTGTGTCACTGTTCCAATGCTTTTGGAGGAGAGTGTATTTCATGTGATTTTGAACTATTTTGTTATCTTTTTTCCTAGTGTATCATGAGTACCAGACCCATTAACATGGCTATCTTAGGGATGGGAATCAGCACAACCAGGGATGTTATGGTGTTTTTTCTAAACGGTTATCATCATTTTAGACCATTCATTAATCCACATTTGATTATATATCTTGTGTCATTCTGGCTTGCATGTCTGTCCTGGGCAGATCACCCACCCATCGCAGGGCAGATATAATTTTATCAGTAATTTTAATTATAATATGATAAAACACTGAGTAGCTTTTATTTTCATTTGCATTTTCAGTTTTAATTGTGAAACTTTTGACTTTGAAGAAAATAATACCCCCACCCCCCACGGAAAGGTTACATGTAAATCTGGCCCTCAGGAAGTGAGGAAGAAATTTTGTGGCCCTCACTACCACAAAAGATGCCCATCCCTGGCCTAATCTATAGACTCCAGTGGTAAGTCTCCAATTAAAATGAGAGTGTGGATGAAATTAAAAAAAAAAAAAAAACTAGTGTGTGATCATCATATAATTAAAATGATGGGAAATTATATCATGACTGTTACAACTCTCTCCATTAAAATAAAAGAAGATCCCAGCACTGCTGTTTCCTCATGTGCTCTGGAGCTGTGCGATTTCAAAACACGCCACTGAAATATCATAAAACAATGCACTACTGACAACAAACCTCCTTTTTTCCTGATTAAAAGTGGATTGTCATGACATGCACTGTAATAGTAATGTGCATTAGATTGCGTGCCGCCACACCTCTTTGAAATGAGCCACCTCCTCCCAGCACAGAGCTGGTGCACTGTCTACTGGTAATTAGATGGTGTGATGCAAAGCATAAAAAAACCAGACAATGCGCTGACAGAAACTCACAAAAACACTGGCACACGGCAGAAAGTCTGGTGGAAAAGTCCACTGATGACCATCAAAATAGGACCCTGCGACTCTGCTTTTAAAGGCAAATCTGTGACTATGATTAAATGTAGCACCTTGTTCTTGTAAATTTATTGTTTTTTGTGGTAAATTTGTTATCTTTTTTCCATACAAATTTACACCTATGTACATGCAAATGCATTTTTTCTCAGAAATTTCTGACTTTTTAATTTTAGATTTTTTTCATAAATTTGCTTATTTTTTCCTTATAAATATTAATTTTTCTCATAAATTTGTAATTTTTATGGCAAATTTCTAACGTTTTTCTTATAAATTTCCAACTTTTTCTTGGCAAATCTGTAACTTTGAATAAACAGAATTGAATAAACCGTTTTCCTATAATTTGTGACCTCTTTCCACACAAATTTGCACCAATATACATACATTTTAAACTGGTTTCTATTACATTAACAACTTCTTTCCTCAGAAATGTTCAGCATTTTTTTGACATTTGCAACTAAACTTTCACAAATTTGTGAAATTTTCCTCTTAAGATGTCAGACTGAGGAAAACTCCAAACTGCACAGCAGAATTTTGTGAAACTTCAAATTGATTCCATGTAGTAAATGCAACTCGTTACTACTACCCTTGACTTCTTTATTCGGATGGGGGGGTGGCAGGTTAACAAGATGGAGCCAACATGGAATCCATGGACAAACCCACATGGGACCCATAAGACAGCCCAGTTCTAACCTATAGTGGGGCCCGCTGGGCATGCTGGCTGGGATGTAGCCTCTTCAGAACCCCAGCTCTGCATCCTGTAGGAATAAGATAAGATAAGATAAGATAAGCCTTTATTAGTCCCACAACGGGGAAATTCCAGGATTGCAACAGCACAGGGATAGCAACACTCAGAGCAACAATCAGAAGGCAAGAAAAAAAAAAAAACAAGCAAGCAAGAGCAGCTAATATACATATGTACATATTACTATAAAATATATATATACACACACACACACAGACACACAGTGCAGAGCATTGTAGCTGGATGGGATAAATATATGAATATATGAACACACAGTGCAGAGCATTGTAGCTAGATGGAATAAATATGTAAATATATAAACACCCACAGTACGGAGCATTGCAGCTAGGTGGAATAAATATGCAAGTATATAAACACACACAGTGCGGAGCAATGTAGCTAGATGGAATAATATGTAGATATATAAAAACACAGTGCGGAGCATTGTAGCTAGATGGAATAAATATATAGATATATAAATATAAACACACCCAGTGCAGAGCATTGTAGCTAGATGGAATAAATATGTAAATATATAAACACACACAGTGCAGAGCATTGTTGCTAGGTGGGATGAAACAGCATAACCGTCTATTTAGTTATCCTACATGGTATGATTATGTGCCCATACATATTCTCACCCTCCACAGCGACCGGTATGTTCCTAGTTGTATGCCGGAGAGGACCATTGTGTAAGTCTATTGCATCTTTTGCATTCAAAAAAAACTATTAGTTTGTTACGTCTTTTTGCTATCTCTGCGAGCAGCCCTGCTTAGGTTGTACAGTCTGACAGCCGTTGGTAGGAAGGACCTACGAAACCTCTCGGTTGTGCACCTGGGATGATGTAGTCTGCTGCTAAATGAGCTCCTCAGTGCATCCAGTATGTCCTGCATAGGGTGGAACTCGGACTCCAGCAGAGATGACAGTTTAGCCACCGTCCTTCTCTCTCCTATCTCCTCCATCGGATCAAGGCGCTGCCCCAGGACAGAGCTAGCTTTCTTAATCAGTTTGTTCAGTCTCTTCCTATCGGCTGCAGTAATGCCACTGCCCCAGCAGACCACTCCAAAAGTGATGGCTGATGCCACCACCGTGTCATAGAATGACTTCAGCAGCGCCCCTTGTACACCAAAAGACCTGAGTCTCCTCAGCAGGAACAGCCTGCGCTGTCCCTTCTTGTAGAGTGCGTCAGTATTGTGTGACCAGTCTAGTTTATTGTTCAGATGAATACCCAGGTACTTATCGGATGTCACCATCTCGATGTCTGTTCCCTGTATATTTACTGGTGCTGTGAGGGGCTGCCCATGCCTGCGGCAGTCCACCACCAGCTCCTTAGTTTTCCTCGCGTTGATCTGGAGGCAGTTCCGATGGCACCAGTCCACAAAGTCCTGGATAAGCCCTCTGTACTCAGCTTCATCTCCGTTGGAGATGAGACCAACGATCGCAGAGTCATCAGAGAACTTCTGTAGATGGCAATGTGTTGTGTTGTGTGAGAAGTCCGCAGTATAAAGAGTGAACAGGAAGGGAGCCAGAACCGTTCCCTGGGGGGCCCCCGTGCTACTGATGATTGTGTCGGAAACACAGTCCCGGGTTCTCACAAACTGAGGCCGGTTCGTGAGGTAGTCCAGGATCCATGATGACAGGTGCTGGTCCACCCCTGCGCGCAGCAGCTTGTCCTTCAGGATCATCGGTTGGATGGTGTTGAAAGCACTGGAGAAGTCAAAGAACATGATCCTCACCATATTCCCGGGCTTCTCCAGGTGGGACAGAGAACGGTGAAGGAGGAAGATCACCGCATCCTCCACCCCAATGCCATGCTGGTAGGCGAACTGGAGTGGATCCATCGCTGGTTCCACCAGGGGGCGGAGATGAGCAAGGAGCAGTCTCTCCAGGGTCTTCATCAAGTGGGATGTCAAGGCCACCGGTCTGTAGCTGTTCAGGTCTTTGGGGTGGGAAGTTTTTGGTACAGGTACCACACAAGATGTTTTCCACAGCTGTGGTACCCTCCCCAGTTTCAGGCTCATGTTGAAGACGTCACAATCCCACACAGCTGGTCTGCACAGGACTTGAGGAGCTTTGCGCTGATGCCGTCCGGTCCCGACGCCTTCCTCGCCTTGATCTTCCTCAGCTCCGTCCTCACCTGGGTCTTGGTCAGGGTCAGGATGGGGGGCTGTGTGTTGGGAGTGGGGGGGGGGTGTCGGTGGAGTGGGGAGTGGGCAGCAGGACTTGATTTCTTAGAGGCAGCAGTGGTTGTTGTGCAGACAGGGGGGAGGGCGGTTGGTCAAATCTATTGAAAAACAGATTCAGGTTGTTCGCCCACTCCCTGCCCCCCGTGGCCTGGGGGGAGGTATTCTGGAGCCCCGAGATGGTTTTAAGGTTTCTCCAGACCCCGCTGATGTCGCTCTGTTGCAGCTTGTCCTCCATCTTCTTCCTGAAGCTGTCCTTGCCTTCTCTGATCTTTCTCCTCAGCTCCCTCTGTACGGACTTCAGCATCTCCCTGTTCCCCGACCTGAAGATCCTCTTCTTCTCTCTCAGAAGTGTTTTTATCTCAGGGTTGATCCAGGGTTTGTTGTTTGAGTGACGCCGTATGGTCTTGGTGGGAACGGATTTGTCCACACAGAAGCTGAGGTAGCCCGTGAAGGTGTGAATGAGGCCATCGATGTCCTCACCATGTGGATCGCAGAGCTGCTTCCAGGCAGTGGCTTCAAAACAGTCCTTTAGAGTGTCCATTGTCTCCTCAGACCATAACTCCACAGTGTGCATGGCCGGAGGTTGTCTGTGCACTAGGGGTTTGTACACCGGTCGGAGATGAACCAAGTTGTGATCCGATCTCCCAAGTGGGGGGAGTTGTGATGAGGTGTACGCCTCCTTAGTGTTTGCGTAGAACAAATCCAGTGTTTTATTGTCTCTAGTGTGGCATGTGACATACTGGGTGAAAGTGGGCAGAATGGGAGACAGTGAAACGTGGTTGAAATCGCCTGAGATGAGGAGAAGAGCATCTGGGTGTTCTGTCTGCAGCCTGCTGGTTACTGAATGGATGACGTCACGCGCTGTCCCAGCGTTCGCCGTCGGATTTGCATAAACAACAATGCAGATCACGTGTGAGTGTTCTCTCGGGAGATATGTAGGCCTCATGCTAACAGCTAGCAACTCAATGTCTTTGCTGCAGTGTCGTTGTTTAACAGTGATATGTCCCGGTCTGCACCAGTTGTTGTTAACATACATCATCACTCCACCGCCCCTAGTTTTGCCACTCTCT
>JAJAQF010000412.1:0-19703 GCA_020510985.1 Pholidichthys leucotaenia
CTTCACAAACGATCAGTGGTTATAGAGCTTAAGAATGTCTGTAGAAACGTTTATTTCCTGTACAACAAATTGCTCTGATCTGCTTGAAAATCATGGACAGACTGTTGAGACATCATGGACGTACCTGCTTCTGCAGAACTGAGTCTGAGGTGGTGTTATAGAAAAAAATGATCAGCTGACACAACTTGATCGCCATGTTAATAACTATGTTAGCCACAAAATATATATTCAAAAAGTAAACAGTACTGAGTTAGGTATAATAAGATATATTTGACAGTTATCATGCATTTTAGGCCAAAACAAACTTGATCTAGGATTAAAAGCAATTAAAATAATGCAGTCACAAGGTTACATGGAAAATACTTCATTTACTAGATACATGTACTGTAGAAATATATATTCTCTGCATCAACAATGTACTATACATGCATTCATGTAGTATTGCACTGGGAATTGCACTGACAATAAACCTCTGAAGTTTTTGCAGATGTCTCTTTTTTTATATGTGAAGGTTACCACCATGTGGCATAAATTAAATACTGAAAGATTGGAAAAGCTAAGAATAATCCAGCAGTTTGAGAAATCACTTTTGGTTTGGTGTAAGTCTGTCAACAGAATTATGAACCATAAAGCAGTTTGTGTTAAAATGTTAAATTTCATTAAACCTAATCCGGGGGCTTCCAATCATGTGTCATGGGGGGCCAAGACCCTGCAGGTTCTCTCTTCTACCCAGTCTCTTCAGCAGGTGTTCGCACTGATCAGTCAGTGGAAGAAGTTCAGTGGAATCTGCTGTTGAAGACACTGGTTGGAGGTAAAGCCTGCAGGGTCTTGGCCCTCCATGGCACATGATTAGACACCCCCACCCAAACCCATTATGATGAAGAGCAGATGCTAATATGACCCAGAATTCCTCCATATACTGGTACTGTCACTAAAGTATGCAGGGTCTTCTGCGGTGGCACATCCAACAATACAGTCTTCAGTTAATAAAATAATTGTTTTGGTTACTTTTTTCTTAAAAATGAGCCATTATTTTCAAGGTCACCGATAAATCCTTTGTACACTTGACTCTTTTCCCACCGGTGTCTTAACAGACAAAATAGAAAATCATGATGCAAACACATAAGTTACTAAATTGTTTATTACAATCAGCAGCAAATTCCAGATTGTTCAGAATGTGCAAAATTAAAACTGTAAAAAAAAAACTGGAATGGTCACACATGACAGCCACGCTGCCTCACTGAGAAGCAACTGGATCGGCCCCTCGTACTGGTCCTGGTTCAGCAGATCTTCAGCCTGCATCTCTGTAAATAGTGAGGCAAGGTCCCGTTGGGGTGGACAGTTTCCCTCTTGCCTAGACAAAAGACAAATGGGTGGTGGTTAATTAAAGCAAGTTTAAAACATATTTGGGAAATACACTTGTTGTTAAAAGCCAGTGGTGGAATGTGAATGAATGAATGAATCTTTATTTCAGATTGATTAAAAGTAAAGATTAAAAGAAAATAGAATAATATAACAAAGGGGAAAAAAAATCTAACAAGGTCAAATTAAACAATAACTCCTCTGATTATACAGTTCAACATAGGTTATCTGAAATGGGTGATGGCTGAAGCCGCAGCTTATATTGCCCACCATATTTCATCCAAGAATTCAAAAGAAAAACAGAACAGGAGGGATTACAATTTGAATGTGACAATAAGGTACTTTGTTGTTGTATTTAACCACAATTTTCATGTAGCTGCGCTTCGGTAGATTTTACAAGGGCTGCGTTACATTTAAATTCATCTGTTTTTACTGTGGCCTCAGCAATCAGAATGAATTAATATATTCACTTGAATGGAATATAGTACTTTAACTGAAGGTGTGCATCACCGAGTATGGAGTCGCTCAGTCAAAATATGAAGTTTTAATCAATAAAAGTTTGTCTCGTCTGTAAAAGTGTCTCTTCTTGCCCTGGCTTCATGTGTGGGTGGTGTTTTGTACTAGCATTGCTAAAATATAAAAGGAAGCACTACAATGGGTCTCGAATATTTGTAATGTGTCCTGTTACTGCATGAGTTTATTGATGATAGACTATAAACTACACATATAAAGTAAATTATATTGACGACTGAACATCTCACATTCGCCAAAACATACAGTTATGAACATAACTCACAAAGAATCACACAAGTGATCTGACAAAAAAATAAATACATTAACAATCGGTTTATTTTACAGTTGATGTGCCATATTCACACAATCAAATAAATCTCAGTTCAGTCCCTTTTATATTAAGTGGAAATTGGGCTACTTTGGTTTTGACACTTTACCTATAAAAGCAAAGGATTTCAGTACTTTCCACAGTGGCGAGGTAGGTTGTGGGGAGGCTGATTTCCTCTTGCCTAGATGAACGACAGAAATGGATGGTGGTTAGTTTCAAGCAAGTTCAACACATATACAAGCACATCTCAAAAATTAGAATACCATGAAAAAATTCAATATTTTTGTCACTCATTTCAGAAAGTGAAACCCATATATAGATTCATTACAGGGACAGTGATATATTGCAAGTGTTTATTTTAATATTGATGATTACGGCTACAGCCCATATTAACCAACACCTCAGCGGCCAACATTTATATTTAAAAACTATTTTTTAAAGTTAATTTTATGTAATATTCTAATTTTTTGCCAAATTGAATTTGGGGTTTTCAGGGGCTGTAAGCCATAATCATCCAAATTAAAATAAATAAACGCTTGAAATATATCACTGTCTGTGTCATGAATCGATATGATATACGGATTTCTCTTTCTGAAATGAGTGACAAAAAATATTGAAGTTTTTCATGACATTCTAATTTTTGGAGATGTAACTGTATTAGGGAAATACACCTGTGAAAGTCAGTGGTGGGATGCGACAAAAATGCTTTGTTTCCCTGACATGCACTGCAGGATCCACAGAATAGGTGTGTGGGTCTATTCTGACGCTTTAGAAAATTATATGAATGACTTTATAAATCACTGGTTTGAAAAAGCAGTTTTAATATAACGAGATTTCGGCTCCTGTGGTTCATTTCACCAGTATCCACAATATAAACACTGAGGGCAGCTAACCTCTGGCATGTGGAAACACATTCTAGCATTAAATTGCACACAATTTAATGCGCAGCACCAAAGTGCAGCACGTACACAAACCAGGACTTTAACCAGGATTAACATATTTCATCGTTTTGCTCTCACAAGCGAATACTTAGGAGAAAACAAGCGCGAATCAGCAGTTGGTACTAGCTAGCTACTAGCTAAAAATCGTTAGCTAAAAATTGTTAGCCAGCACAGAACAGCGCTGTATGGCTCAAAAAAAGTGAGCTTACCACTAACAGGATAAATAAGCGAACAGATGCACATTATTACAAATCACTCACCATCGATGGTTCTCTCACGTTCGTCTTCAGCTTGTCTGTAGTCCGGTTCTATGCTGGGCTGCCATCTGTATCGGTCCGGGTCACTCCTCACTGTGGATCTGCCACCAAGCAGAGAAAACTCCGCACCTCTTCATTGGACCACGGTGTAGAGTTCTGCAAAACCTACAACGCTGTCTGTATTAATATCGTATTTACTCCATGACCGAGTTAGTCTGTGAAATATTGCAAATGGCGGTCGTGTGCAGATTCATCAGAAGACGGTCGCTTTCGTGACGTTACGACCTGACCAATCAGCGGCGACCAGTCTTTTGACGTCACAACACGGCACGACTCAGCACGGTTGTACCCTGCCCTCGAGCGGGGACGAAAATCGCGGCTGTTAAACCGTGTTGGGGCTAGTGGAAAGAGTTACAAAGCGTGCTGAGCTATCCCGTGTTGGGCTAAGCGGGGCTAATGGAAAAGGCCCTTTAATTACCCAAACTCACAGTCCAGCACGTGGGTCTTCCCTTCCTGCCCCGTAGGGCATTCATGACAGACTGAAACTTTACAAAACCTAAGGTACGAACAACAAAGAAAAGTCTGTGCATATCTGTCTGTGGGGTGGATTTGTGGAACAGTCAGGAGCTAGAAATGAAACTATGTACAAACAGAAATCAATTCAAACATACTGTATGTATGAACATTATTTGCTAAAAGGATATATGCTAGAGGTGTAGTATTCAATTCAATTCAACTTTATTTTAATAGCACCATTTCATAACAACAGTCATCTCATAGCACTTTCAACTGTATGGGAAACCCCCAAAATTGCAGAAAGACCCCAGCAATCAGGCGATCCCCCTGTAAGCAAATGCTTGGCGACGGTGGAGAGGAAAAACTTTCTTTTAACAGGAAGAACCCTCCAGCAGAACCAGGCTTAGGGAGGGGCAGTCATCTGCTGCGACTGGCTGGGGGGGGTGAGGGGATAGAGAAGATGAAAAGAACAGACATGTAGAGAGCAAACAGCATTACGGGACTAAATCTATGGGAGAGAACAAACAGATGTTAATGACCAGCAAAAATATTTCATTGAGAGTGAAGAAAGGAGTGAAGCCCAGTGCATTGTTGGAGGTCCCCCGGCTGTCTAAACCTATTAGCAGCATAACTAAGGAAGGGTTCAGAGATCAGTATTAATTACGTAAGCTGCACTAAACTCACTCTGGGACACTATGGTATGATAAGTGGGAAGGTACTGTGTATATAAGGTAAGATAAGATAAGATAAGCCTTTATTAGTCCCACAATGGGGAAATTCCAGGATTGCAACAGCACAGGGATAGCAACACTCAGAGCAACAATCAGAAGGCAAGAAAAAAACAAAAAAGCAAGAGCAGCTAATATACATATGTACATATTACTATATATATATATATATATATATATATATATATATATATATATATATATATATATACAGTATATATATATATATATATATACACACAGACACACAGTGCAGAGCATTGTAGCTGGATGGATGGAATAAATATATGAGTATATAAACACAGTGCGGAGCATTGTAGCTAGATGGAATAATATGTAGATATATAAACACACAGTGCGGCGCATTGTAGCTAGATGGAATAAATATGTAAATATACAGTATAAACACACACAGTGCAGAGCATTGTAGCTAGATGGGATGAAACAGCACAACCGTCTACTTAGTTATCCTACATGGTATGATTATGTACCCATTCATATTCTCACCCTCCATAGCGACCGGTATTTTCCTAGTTGTATGCCGGAGGGGACCATTGTGTAAGTCTATTGCATCTTTTGCATTCAAAACTATTAGGTTGTTACGTCTTTTTGTTATCTCTGCGAGCAGCCTGCTTAGGTTGTACAGTCTGACAGCCGTTGGTAGGAAGGACCTGCGAAACCTCTCGGTTGTGCACCTGGGATGATGTAGTCTGCTGCTAAATGAGCTCCTCAGTGCATTCAGTATGTCCTGCATAGGGTGGAACTCGGACTCCAGCAGAGATGACAGTTTAGCCACCGTCCTTCTCTCTCCTATCGCCTTCACTGGGTCAAGGCGCTGCCGCAGGACAGAGCTAGCTTTCTTGATCAGTTTGTTCAGTCTCTTCCTATCGGCTGCGGTAATGCCACTGCCCCAGCAGACCACTCCAAAAGTGATGGCTGATGCCACCACTGTGTCATAGAATGTCTTCAGCAGCGTCCCTTGTGCACCAAAAGACCTGAGTCTCTTCAGTAGGAACAGCCTGCGCTGTCCCTTCTTGTAGAGTATCTGTGTTGTTTGGGGCTGGGTATAGATGTATGGACTGTATGTATGTAGGGATGGATGGGTGTCGTTGTTGATATGTATAGAATATAGTTAATTGTCTTCTTGGGGTTCTTAATTGAGGTAATATGTATATATTTCACATGGGTTGTATTTAGGGAAAAGTGGAGTTGGAGTAAATAAGTATTAACTTCTTCCTTCTCCCTTTTCCAGCTCTGTACACGGTCACTTTTATTGCACTTGTCATTTGTTTTGTTTTTTGCTTTTTTGCTCGAAATAAAGTATCTCTCAATTTATGTCACTAAATCTTGGTAAGCTTCACAAATAAAACAAATAAAAGTGGAGACACATCTGCAAAAGCACAAAAGTTTACTGTAAAAATTCCTAGTGCAATACAGAAGGAGTACATAGTACATTATTCACACAGAATATATATTTATACAGTATCTACACGTGTCTATCCAGTAAATCCACACTGTAAAACCGAATGAGTTCACACAACTCAAAACTTAATGTTGAAACCGATTACCTAATACTTTTTAAGTAAATGAAATTATTTTTTTGAGTAATCTTAAATTAAAAAATTTAAAACCAAATGCTGAAGATGTATTTTTTAAGTAAAGTTTACTCAATAAAAGGATTTCATTTACTTAAAATTTATTAGATAATTGTTTTCCACAGAAGTTCTGAGTTCTATGAACTATTGGGTTTTACAGTGCATGTGTTTTCCATGTAACCTTGTGACTGCATGATTTTAATTGCTTTTAATCCTAGATGAAGTTTGTTTTGGGTTAAAAATGCATCATAATTGTTAAATATATTTTATTATACCTAACTCAGTACTGTTTACCTGTTGAAATTTATATATTTTACAGCTAATATAACCCCATAACTACAAAATGGCACCTGGTGATTAATTTTTTGCAGCTGATCACTTTTTGCCACGACACCACCGGCTGGAGCAGCTACACCCCATGATGTCTCAAAAGTCTCTCCATGATTTTCACACAGATCAGAGCAATTTGCAGCACAGGAAGCTAAATGTTTCTACAGACATTCTGAAGCTCTGCAATCACTGAAGTTCGTGAAGTTGGGGTGACATCCCACCACTGGGAGGCTCGGTTGAACACCCAGACCAACGGTTTGAAGCAATAATGTTGCCACAGCAGAGCCATCTGAAACACACACACAGACAGCATACATCCACTGCTCAAAAAAATTAAAGGAACACTTTGAAAACACATCAGATTTTAATGGGAAAAAAATAAGCTGGATATCTACACTGATATGGACTGGATAATGTGTTAAGAATGAAAAGATGCCACGTCTTTTGATGGAAATGAAAACACTCCAAAACTTAAAGTGAAGAAATTGTGGCAGGCTAGTCCAGCTTACTCAGATTAAAAAGTGTTCCTTTAATTTTTTTGAGCAGTATATTTTAGTACCGAATAGCGATAACTTGCCGTGATTACAATGTAGTACGGGGGACTTATTAGTGCTTAACTAGCATTAGCAATTATTAGCTTATCTTCATATGTGATCTAGTTCGTCTTCTGCTGCTCCAGGGCTTCCTAAATTCTCCAGTACTTTTCCAGAGTGTTTCGTCTCGCCGCCTGTAGCCTTCTCTGGCTCTCCTTTTTTGCCTTTACTCTCACAAAAAGCCAGCGAGCAGCAGGCTCGCCTCCATATCCATCTTGTGTTTTTCTTGTCACATACAGTGATGTCATGGGAGTGTCGGGTTGCCTTGCTGTAAAGATCTCACCCATTTGAGGTGGTATTCAGCGATAATGAAAAACGAACAACACCGTTGCGAGTTGGGCTGAGTACGTGCTAGTGGAATTATTATTATTCTCATCACAGGGTCCACGCTATTTGCCGTCCAAAATGGCAGAAATACAATGTGGCACATGACCATTGACATCACGTGCAACCCCTCTGTAGAATCATTCTGAAGTCAAATTAGTTGTATTTTCTCTATCATACTGCTTTCATGTACACAGGAAGAGGGTCCCTTCCCATATACAGTGGGGCAAAAAAGTATTTAGTCAGCCACCAATTGTGCAAGTTCTCCCACTTAAAAGATGAGAGAGGTCTCCAATTTTCATCATAGGTATACCTCAACTATGAGAGACAAAATGAGAAAAAAAAAATCCAGAAAATCCCATTGAATGATTTTTAATGAATTAATTGGTAAATTCCTCGGTAAAATAAGTATTTGGTCAATAACAAAAGTTCATCTCAATGCTTTGTTATATACCCTTCGCTGGCAATGACAGAGGTCAAACGTTTTCTGTAAGTCTTCACAAGGTTTTCACACACTGTTGCTGGTATTTTGGCCCATTCCTCCATGCAGATCTCCTCTAGAGCAGTGATGTTTTGGGGCTGTCGCTGGGCAACACAGACTTTCAACTGCCTCCAAAGATTTTCTATAGGGTTGAGATCTGGAGACTGGCTAGGCCACTCCAGGACCTTGAAATGCTTCTTACGAAGCCACTCCTTCATTGCCCGGGTGGTGTGTTTGGGATCATTGTCATGCTGAAAGATCCAGCCACGTTTCATCTTCAATGCCCTTGCTGATGGAAGGAGGTTTTCACTCAAAATCTCACGATACATGGCCCCATTCATTCTTTCCTTTACACGGATCAGTCATCCTGGTCCCTTTGCAGAAAAACAGCCCCAAAGCATGATGTTTCCACCCCCATGATTCACAGTAGGTATGGTGTTTTTTTCTCCTCCAAACACGACAAGTTGAGTTTTTACCAAAAAGTTCTATTTTGGTTTCATCTGACCATATGACATTCTCCCAATCCTCTTCTGGATCATCCAAATGCTCTCTAGCAAACTTCAGACGGGCCTGGACATGTACTGGCTTAAGCAGGGGGACACATCTGGCACTGCAGGATTTGAGTCCCTGGCGGCGTAGCGTGTTACTGATGTAGCCTTTGTTACTTTGGTCCCAGCTCTCTGCAGGTCATTCACTAGGTCCCCCCGTGTGGTTCTGGGATTTTTGCTCACTGTTCTCGTGATCATTTTGACCCCACGGGGTGAGATCTTGCGTGGAGCCCCAGATCGAGGGAGATCATCAGTGGTCTTGTATGTCTTCCATTTTCTAATAATTGCTCCCACAGTTGATTTCTTCACACCAAGCTGCTTACCTATTGCAGATTCAGTCTTCCCAGCCTGGTGCAGGTCTACAATTTTGTTTCTGGTGTCCTTTGACAGCTCTTTGGTCTTGGCCATTGTTGAGTTTGGAGTCTGACTGTTTGAGGTTGTGGACAGGTGTCTTTTGTACTGATAACAAGCTCAAACAGGTGCCATTAATACAGGTAACGAGTGGAGGACAGAGGAGCCTCTTAAAGAAGAAGTTACAGGTCTGTGAGAGCCAGAAATCTTGCTTGTTTGTAGGTGACCAAATACTTATTTTACCGAGGAATTTACTAATTAATTCATTAAAAATCATTCAATGTGATTTTCTGAATTTTTTTTCTCATTTTGTCTCTCATAGTTGAGGTATACCTATGATGAAAATTTGAGACCTCTCATCTTTTAAGTGGGAGAACTTGCACAATTGGTGGCTGACTAAATACTTTTTTGCCCTAGTGTAGGCGGCCATTTTGGATCATTCTAATGTCTTTTCAAGTTTATATGTTTAACTGTAAATAGAAAAATGACTTTTGTAGGTGATCAGAAATGCTTTAGAAGGGAAAAATGATCAATGTGGTGGGAAATCTTTGAAACAAAGCTGTGATCAGAGTTAATATTCAGATGATGAAGCTAAAAACTTCTGCTGTACTTTACTGTAGGCGAGTAAAGAAGATCCTGATTAATGTAGCACAGATACTTTAATTTGACTTAGAAAAGGTTCAAATGTAAATTGATGGCATGAGTTCAGTTATAATTGTGGGGTTCAGAGTCAAACTGCTGCTTCTTCACACTGGAATGATGAGATCAGGATACCTCCAGGACCTCTGGATTTACTCGAGTACACACGTACTCAAGTTACTTCTTCATGTATTCAAACTTTTCCGAGTAGTTTTACTGAAGGAAACTTTTTGACTTTTACATGAACACATTTATGAGAAAACTAAACTTTTCCTGACGTCCATTTAGTCAGACTCTGAGTTACTTTTAGTTTCTATTAGAGGAAACATTTGAACAGTTTTTTATTTTTCTCAGACTGAACACATTTAAGAGGAAAAGCCTCCCAAAGTCTAGAAAGAGTCACAAATCTACAAGTAAAAAGTTTAACATTTACAAAGAAAAAGTTGAAAATTTGCATGAAAAAGAGACAAATTCATCACAAAAGTCAAGACAAGAAAATGTCTCAAATGTTTCTGAAAAATAAACAAATGTATGAGAATAAAGTCTCAAATGGAAAAGAAAAAGTCACAGGTTTATGATTAAAATGACAAATCTGTGAGAAAAAAGTTGCCCATTTAAGTGAAAATATAAATTGTTAAATTTATGTGGGAAAAAATAGTAAAATAATTCAGTAATTTATGAGAAAAAGACAAATTGATGAGAAAAGCTGCAGAAATTTAAGAGGGAAAACCTCAGATTGTTGAGACTGAAGTCAGTCACTAAAGTAACTTTATAGTAGATTCATCCTGACTTTTACTCCAATATTTAGTCACTATACTATATAGTTATAATTGAGTCATTAATATCATAAGGTGAAACAACTTTAATAGAATTTCCAGCTACTTTACCCACGTCTGACTGGATGAAAGGATTCTGGTTTGTCACCAAGGCAACAATTAAAAGACAAACTGTCTCTGATCTTTATTTCATTTATTGGAGCTTCAGTCATGACTCACTCTGGGCTGTCACCTGCCTCAGCTGCGTGCACACCTGCGGCCAATCACTCTCAGGCTTTATAGCCTGCCCTGCCTGAAGCCTCGGCACGGAGCCGTCTGTCTTGCTACCTGACCTTCATCTCCTGCACGTCTGTTTCCATACAGACCAACGCTTCATCTGAAAGACCTTCCTATTACAAGTAAGCATCACCGCTACTTACCTTTTCTCCCAGGCTCTCCCCTGTGCACAGGTGGATCCCTCAGGTGGCGGAACCAACTCTCCGCGGCGGCGGAATGTTCCCCTCGCCTCGCCAAACGACATCGCTCATCACCGGGTGTGCCTCGCAGACGCTGTCTCCCTGGCTGGAGGCCTCGAGCCGAAACCTGCACCAGCATCAGACCACCTGCAAGTAAGCCTCAGTCATTATCTAGTTCATTGTGACTTGGCTGAAACTAATAACTGTGCTTTGGCTCTGTTTAGGGTTGCCAGGCTGTACGGCGCTCTGTCTCTCCCCAGCTGCAGCACGTTCACCATCAATACATTCACACAACGCACACACGCACTCATACACCCTCTGTTGGTAACAATAAAGATTATTGAATTGCATTTGAGCCTGTGTGTGTGTTCCCTGGGTCCAACAATATGTCAGCTTCATCCTTTTCATCATAAAAAAACTTTATTGATCATCAAAACATGCAGTGTGAATAAAAAAATCTCAATTTAAGCGTTGCTGTATTTAGTCCACAGTATTGATCAGTATCACACAGTCTTTATTAATCGTCTTTAAAATGAGTTTGAAGTGAAGCTCCAGAACTGTGAAGCTTTAATCTGTTGATTCTGTTTTCTCCACTAAACCTCATCTGGTAACTTAAAGTTGTCATAGCCTTACACTATATAAAGTGACCTTTACAGTAAAAACAGTCGTCTACTGTTTTATAGGTTTTAGCCACTGAGGGGAGCGCTGTTCCACATGTATGATGTCATTATGAAAGATAGCAGTTCTATCAGATTTTCACCTTAAAATAATGTTTCCAGAATAATTCCGTTGCTACATCAACCTTTGACAGAGTGGAGGTCATTTCCCCATAGCCTGGGTGGCCTCATTACCTACAGCAGCTCTGTTCTGGGCAGCAACACTGAAAGGACTACAACTATGGAGGTTATGATCGCACATCCATCAGCCAATCACAGGGCACAACTGCAGTCACCAACAACTAAACACCCTGTGATTGGCTGTAGGGACTGAGGTCATAGTCGCCATAGTTGTAGTTTTTTCAGTGTTCCTACCTGGAACAAGAAAGTTACGTAGCGCTGCTTTAATCTCATTAACTACTCAAATGTAAGTCAGACTAGTAAGAAAAAAACTTGAGTAAATATTTACCCAAAAGTTACTTTAGTGGACAATGTCTTGACTTTGACCAAGTTGTGAGATTTTTCCTTTAAATGTGACTTTTCTTTTAAATTAGCTTTTAAAAATAGATTTGACACTTTTTCTTGTAAATTTACTTTTTTTTTCTTATAAATATTCACAAATTTGTGAGTTTTTCTTTGTAAACTTGTGTAATTTTTCTTGTAATTCAGTTGTAATTTTTAAATATAAATTTGTGAATTCTGTCATGAAAAATTTGTGGCTTTTTTAAATTATTTCTTTTTTCTTATAAATGTGCAACTTCATGTGATAAACTTTGATCTCATAATTTTGCATTTTTTGTACATTTGAAGCAATTTTTTTTTTAATTTACATCTTTAATCTGACTGATTTTAATCTGACTGATTCGCAGGTCCTTCCTACCTACGGCTGTCAGACTGTATAACCTAAGCAGGGCTGCTCGCAGAGATAGCAAAAAAGACGTGACAACCTAATAGTATTGAATGCAAAAGACGCAATAGACTTACACAATGGTCCCCTCCAGTATACAACTAGGAAAATACCGGTCGCTATGGAGGGTGAGAATATGTATGGGTGCATGTCAGAAAAATATACAAACACGTTATCATTTTTCATGTCTAAGCCTGATACAAGTGTAGAAGTGTGGAAAAGTACCAGAGAAGCATGTTCCCCTGAATTAACACTAAGACTGAATGCAGGAAGCCAACTCTGCAGGAAAGGTACAGGAAGGCCCCTGGAGAGCAAGAGGACACAAAGAGCCCCCTGCGGCGCGAGAAAGGGAGCAGGGCCCCCTTTGTTCTCTTAAACTGGATTAACGAACTCTGTCAAGACCTGTTTCACCCCTTTCTGTCTTCAGCTGAAATAGTTTATGTATTGCAACTGCCTGTCATATATAAGCCTGCTTGGTGAAGCCAGTCTTCAGTACTGACCTCCTGTAACCTGAGGGTCCGTACTCCTTGTATTTAATTTATGCAAGAAAAAACTCTTAAAAGAATATTCTTGTGTCTCGAATCTTATTGAGGTAATGAACTAATATACGATCATTTTCTAAGTGTTTTCAAAGATTCCTGGCATACGTGGTGCCGTGACCCGGATGACCAATATCCTAGGCGGGCCAGGACAACCAAGCCTTCCCCGGTCTTCAAACCCCATGCATGGTCTGACCAACGGTCAGTTTTGGTCAGTTTTGGAAAAACCCGACTTCAGGGAATGCTGGGGAGGAGACTGGCGCCTGACTCTGCCTAAGTGACGGTCATCCTCACTAGTAGGGTCATAAAGTAAGTGACGTCTTTTTATTATTAAAGAAAAAGGATATAGTATATACTACATAGGTTAGAAGATCCTCCCAAATCCAGCCTTGACTGAGTAACATAAAATAAGGCCGCTCCAATATGTCACTAACGTAACAATGGGATGTGCTCCTAAATCTATTACTAATGAAATAGGCTGCTTCAATATGAGAAATTGGATGCGCTCCTAAAAATATTACTAATATGAAATAGGCCGCTCCAATATGTTACTAATGTATATGGGATGCGCTCCTAAATATATTACTAATAAAAATAGGCCGCTTCAATATGAGAAATTGGATGCGCTCCTAAAAATATTACTAATAAAAATAGGCCCGCTCCAACATATTACTAAAGTGAAATAGGATGCGCTCCTAAATATGTTACAAGATCCTCCTAAACCCAACCATGAGTGACTAACGCAATAAGAGAGTGAAGCGCGTGGACGAAGCGCACGGACGAGTAGTTGCAACGAGGAAAAAAAAAAAAGGTTTGTTCGGGTTAAAGTCCCGATTGTGTTGTTTTCCGGCCGAAGAGTCGGGTTTCAAAAGAGTAATAAAAGTAAAAGGTGCTGTGTATTGACTGATAGGTCAAGCTATAGCTAAGTAATGGTAATATAAGGCGACATCCTATATATTTTTCCTATCTGATCATACCAGGTAATGATCCTGTAAGAAATTACAGGAGTCCTAATACAGGTTATGTGAGCATCTAGTTCGAGCGAAAGGTGAGCGTATCCTAGAAGCGTGAGCATCTAGTTCGAGTGAAAGGTGAGCGCATTCTAAAAAAATAATTTAAAAAAAAGGAAAAAAGCGTGAGCCAAACGCATTTTAAAAGCTGCATGAGCATCTAATTCCAGCGAAAGGTGAGCGCACCTATTAGGCAGTAATAGCGTTGCAGTGGGCGGACTGACAACATAACTGGCGGATACAAGGTATGCAGCAGCATCCACATAAGGTGAGTGTGGTTACTGCTGCTACCAATGACATAAATACCGAAATGACCAGAGTTTTCCATTTGCCCAGCGTTTGGTCTAACCAATTCCCTACTGGGTCTTTAACACCTGAGTAGTCTGCCAATTCTTCGGACAGGGTTTTTAGACCTGATAAGGCACGCGTTATAGTCCCGTCTGGGGCTGTGTTGTTAGGAATAAAAACGCAGCAGTCCTGTGCAAACATAGAGCATACGCCACCCTTTTCAGCCAATAGGAAATCCAGTGCCATCCTATTCTGGTAGGTCATCAAGGAAGTTGCAGCCAATTGTTCGTGCAGGCCAGTAATGGCATCTCTAGTCATATTGTTGAGCTTTTGTACGTTGAAATGGATGTAGTTGATGTAGCCTGTATTCTTATTGGCAGTGATTATTGCCCCAATGTATGGTATCATTGACTCAAACCCAGCTGCCACCTGATCTACTAATTTATATTGATCGGGAACACCTCTGGGTATCCCTATAGCATCAATATATGTGGGGGAGCCTGCATATAGGTCAAAAGGGTTGGTTGCGCTCCTCCCAACTCTACTGCGTCTTGGGTTCGACGGTGGATCAAAATTGGCTTGCTGCCATAGGTTGATATCTGATACAGATGCGAGAATTACCTTAATGGGTGCTATTAAGGACACTATGGTGCAGGTGCCTGACCAGTCATGGGGGAGGGTGTTTCTTAATTTGTAACCTCCGCAATACCAATAGACGTCTGAGGGGGCGTACTTTAGTTTGGTGGCATTTAGCCAAGTTGTGGCATTAATTAACTTTGTGCACCAGTCCCCCAATAAGTGTCCTACTGGGTGTCCGGTGAGGTTGTATTTTGTAATGCAGGTGTAGTTATTTGCTACGGGAGTAAAGATAGGTGGGTGCGTCCCTCGTGGCGCCAGTGGGTATGGGGTTTCTAGATGTTTACACTTAGGCTCAGGATGTTCGGTCATATGCAAATTCATCATACAGTATGCCTCATTGTATGAGAATAGCGACGGCACGGTTAAGAGCGCCGGACGGGAAGAGGAACAGGCAATACACTCATCTCTTGTTACATATCTAGCAGTGTTGCTTATCCAATCTAACCAGTAATTCTTTTGTGCAAACCCCGCCTCAATCTCTATTGCTTTCGTAACAGGTATCTCCTGTGGGGTTAGGACAGTAATCTTTTTCTCTTCTCCCTGTTTACCCTTAATCGTCTGCCAGTTATTGGTCTTGTTGATGCTTGGCCCCACCCCCCCAACCTGTAACCTGAATCTTCCCCCTGGGTCTGTTCCAGCCACCCAAGCCCCCAATGCAAACATGCCCGCGTCTGTCCCACCTGGGGTTTTTAACGTAATAAAGATGGGGTTGCACTTTCCAGGGTTACATTTTCTGGGGGGTGTCCCTTTTAGCAGAGACATTCGTTGTAGGAGGTTTTGTCCATTACAGACTCGTCTTTGTGCTTCCAGTGGGGTGTAGCCCCATGACCGGAGTCCAGTGTTCCATCCTACCCACTCCCATTTTAGACAGTAGTCACTCCACTCATTAGATCTTTTATAAAGAATACACATGTATTTAGCTGCCCTTTGTAACTGTCTCTGGTCTGTCCATTCTTTACAGTCCGCTATGTCGCAGAAGTCAAGTCGGATAGTGGAGGTGTTACTTTGGCGGAAAATCAATGTTGGTATAGAGGGACTTCCAGTTCTTTTGTTGGGTCGGTGTCCTCTTGGTTGTTTATGTAGTAGCCAGATAATGGAGCCTGCAACCAGGATGGCGATGATTGTCACCAATATAGCTCCCCGCATCCAACTACATTCCCCTCCTTTTCTACTTATGGGTCGTCTCCTATTAAGTAGATTATTTGTCTCTGTCCCCTCGTGCCCCTGTTCTAAGTCCTGTGAGATTGAGTAAAATCGTACGGTCATCGTCCCCTTGTGTCCCACCCAAGTCTGCCCTTATGGTTGTCAGTGTCCGGTCTGTTGGATCTTTGGATGGTGTGCAATGAGTCTTATGGATCCAATTACTTAATCTGTTGTTCATCAACCACACCCTTACACAGTGTGACGTCACCTCAGCCACCTTATAGGGTCCTTTCCACCTAGGAGAGGACCAGTTGATTTTGTATACCTTCCTCAAAATCCAGTCGCCCACCTCCACATGTGTCGTGTCGTGGTCCTGCTCTTTGGTAAGGATTTCAGCAACCTGTTGGGAGATACTCATTACAGTGTTATTCAGTTGGTTAACATATTCACTCATGTTCTCATGTTGCACTAGCACAGGTGGTGAATCAGTGGGGGCAGTGGTAAACGGGCAAGGCATCTTCCTCCCTGTCAAAATCTCATGTGGGCTGACATTCAGGGTGGCATTTGGAGTCGACCTGAGGTTGAACAATACAATGGGTAGAGCCTCAACCCAGGTTAGTTTAGTGTCTGCACAGATCTTGGCCAAACCCTCCTTAATTGTCCTATTCTCTCTTTCCACCAACCCCTGTGATGAAGGGTGGTAAACGGCTCCAAACTTATGTTTGATCCCAAACATCCCTTCGACCTGTTGTAGGTCCTCATTAGAGAAATGGGTACCATTGTCTGATCTTATCACTTCAGGTATCCCAAACCTCGGGATAATTTCTCTGGTGAGCCACCTGATCATTTCCTTTCCTTTTTCTGTTTTGGTAGGTGTGGCCTCTACCCACCTCGAGAAGGGGTCAATACAAACGAGCAAATACCTCTTACCTTCTACTCTCTGGTCTGCCCCCATGTCTGTGAAGTCAATGACTATTTCTTTCCATGGGGCCCCCGGGATTGGGAAACTTCCCATTCCTGTTGTCAGTGTAACCTTGGGATTGTAACTTTCACAAATTTCACATGACTGTACAAAATATCTACAAATGTCCCTTAAAAAGGGGTGCCACCAGTGCTGTGAGATGAGGGTGTTCACCTTGGAGCTCGCACAGTGTCCTCTACTGTGGGCTTCCTGACACAATAAATTTAGTAGCCCTGCTGGCGCTACTATTTTACCCTCTTGATTTCTCCAGAGCCCTGTGTGGTCCTTCCTGGCTCCCTTCTCCTTCCAAGCCTGTTTTTCTGTCAGGGCTGCAGCTTCCTGTATTTCCTTGATGTTATGTATATTCAACTCTCTGTGCAATCTATCGGCTGCCCTCTGATTCATCTGTTTCCTTGCATCATACCCCGCCACTGCCTTAGCTGCTACATCTGCTGCATTGTTTCCTCTCGCTATTCTGCCATTTCCTCTTTGGTGCCCTCTGCACTTGACAATTGCTACCTGTTTGGGTTCCAATAGTGCATAGTATAAGTCCAATAATTGGTCCAGGTGTTTTACTGGTGTGCCAGCTGAGGTCACAAACCCTTTTCTTCTCCAGTGGCACATGTCCACATATACAGCTTGTACTGCGTATGCTGAGTCTGTATATATTGTTGCAGTTTTCCCTTCTGCTAATCTGCACGCTTCTACCAATGCCACCAATTCTGCCATTTGTGCTGATGCTGGTTGTGGGATGATCTGTGCCTGCTTCGTTTCCAGGCCCTCCGGGGTTTCTTGTATTACTGCAAACGAGGCTATCAGGTTGCCTGCCTGTGTGTGATGGCTATGGCCGTCACAAAATAAAATCATCTCAGCACTCTCTAGTGGTTCTGCCTGTACGTTATCATCTAGTTTCATTTCTCTTTTTGCTTCAGCAGCACAATCATGGTCTTGTATGGTGTCTATCTGTGAGGCCATGTTTACTCCTGAGCTGGTGAAATGTATATGTGGTTTATCAAGCAGCTGCTGTAATCCTTGAGCCCTGTGTGCTGATAACGTGAATGCATTTGAGTCAAGAAGGGCCTTAACTCCATGTGTTGTGTGAATAATGGTTTGATTACCCATTGTCAGGTGTGATGTCTTTTCCACAGCTTTTCCTATAGCAGCCACATGTTTCACGCAAGCCGGATGACCTATTTCGACAATATCTAATTTGCTACTGTAGTACATTAGCACTTTTCTATCCATGCTCGTCCCACTCTCCCCCTTTTGAAACATAACGGCATTAACAAAGCCGTTCTTTTCATCCACATCCAGATGGAAAGGTCTGGAGTAATCAGGTGCATGTAGAGAGCATGCTAAGGAAAGAGCAGTTTTTAGTTCAGTAAAGGCCCGGTCTGCTTCTAATGTCCATTCCAGGGGAGCGTTGTAGTTTCTGTATCCTGCTTGAGTGATTAGTGCCCTTAGGGGCGCCACTAATCCAGTAAAGTCAGGTATAAAGTTCTTGCTGTATGTGACCAACCCCAGAAATTGCATCATTGCCTTTACAGTCATGGGTTTGGAGTGGTTAAGGATGTCAGTTTTATGTGCCGCGGTCATACTACGCCCGAAAGTGCCAATCACCCGGCCCAGAAAGGTAACCTTCGGTCGCCCAATTTGTAATTTGGATTTGGACACCTTGAACCCACATGCAGCCAAATGATTTAGTACTGTGGCAGTTGCGGTCATGATTGATTCAGAGTCTGGAGCTGCTATCAGAATATCGTCTACATATTGTAAGAGTGTGACCCCTTCTGGCAGTGCAAGAGACTGTAGCTGTTGTCTTAGGACATGATTAAAAATGGATGGTGAGTCAACAAAATCCTGTGGCAGCCAGTTGTATGTGTATTGCGTACCGTCGTAGGAGAAGGCAAACAATTGCTGTGAATTCGGATGAAGTGGTACACAGAAAAAGGCATTTGCCAGGTCAGTGCAAGAGAAGAAGTTATGGCTCGGTGAGATTGCATTTAGCATTGTGTATGGGTTAGGCGTGTCGTAAAGAGTGGGTATTACCATTTTATTAATAGGCCTAAGGTCCTAAATCATGCGGTAATCTAATTTTCCTGGCTTGGGGACCGGGTTAATCGGGGTATTCCATGGGGACTTAGTGGGAACCAGAACCCCCGATTGGATCAGTCCATCAATGGTTCCCCTGATTCCTTTTATTTGATCCATTCGAAGGGGGTATTGGGCACGGTATATAGGAACAGTGTTAGGCTTTAGGGGGATTAAGACAGGGGGAATGTTGAGTAGGCCCACATTCGTGGGGCCTTGAGACCACAATGTCTCAGGGAGACTGTCTAACAATGACTGTGAGTGTGGGTGGTCTGTATTCTCTCTACCGTGTGTGCGCGTGAGGAATCTTTTTTCAAGCTCCACAGTCATTGTGGACCGTTGTGCGATCCGATACATTTTCAAGGAAGGAGAATATTGTAGACTCTTGTTCTGCGTGGGTAACCAATCAGTTGTTGTTATGCACCTCTTTATCATTGGGCCTAGGTTTTTTGCTTCCCCTCCATCCATTATCTTCAGAGTCACATGAGGTGCAGATGTGGCAGTCAGTGCATATAAGGGTTGTAATGAGTCAGGTACAGTGACTGCCGCCGCCACGCCTTCCTTTCCTACATAAATGTCCTCAATCTCAATTGTTGGTTGGTCTGCCGTTTCTTGGAAGTGTTGTGCATAACCTTTCCACAATGCATCATAGTTTTCATCTCCAAAAAGCTCATAGTTGAACGTGCAATGGGGTGGGTCATGGGCATTTTCATATGGGTACACTAGGGACAT
>JAJAQF010000413.1:9522-19714 GCA_020510985.1 Pholidichthys leucotaenia
TGTTACCGTTTAAAAATGCATGGTCGGGACTTAGCGTCTGTGGGAAAACCTTGTCCTGGTGGCGAAATAGGAAGGTAGACGAAGAAGTCGATGGTCGGGACTTAGCGTCTGTGGTAAAACCTTGTCATGGTGGCGAAATAGGAAGGTAGACGAAGAAGTCGATGGTCGGGACTTAGCGTCTGTGGTAAAACCTTGTCATGGTGGCGAAATAGGAAGGTAGACGAAGAAGTCGATGGTCGGGACTTAGCGTCTGTGGTAAAACCTTGTCATGGTGGCGAAATAGGAAGGTAGACGAAGAAGTCGATGGTCGGGACTTAGCGTCTGTGGTAAAACCTTGTCCTGGTGGCGAAATAGGAAGGTAGACGAAGAAGTCGATGGTCGGGAAAACTTGCTAGGTCGGGAACTTTGAGAGGGTTGAGAAAAATTGGAAACCGATTAAAAATGCATGGTCGGGACTTAGCGTCTGTGGGAAAACCTTGTCCTGGTGGCGAAATAGGAAGGTAGACGAAGAAGTCGATGGTCGGGAAAACTTGCTAGGTCGGGAACTTTGAGAGGGTTGAGAAAAATTGGAAACCGATTAAAAATGCATGGTCGGGACTTAGCGTCTGTGGGAAAACCTTGTCCTGGTGGCGAAATAGGAAGGTAGACGAAGAAGTCGATGGTCGGGACTTAGCGTCTGTGGTAAAACCTTGTCATGGTGGCGAAATAGGAAGGTAGACGAAGAAGTCGATGGTCGGGACTTAGCGTCTGTGGTAAAACCTTGTCATGGTGGCGAAATAGGAAGGTAGACGAAGAAGTCGATGGTCGGGACTTAGCGTCTGTGGTAAAACCTTGTCATGGTGGGGAAATAGGAAGGTAGACGAAGAAGTCGATGGTCGGGACTTAGCGTCTGTGGTAAAACCTTGTCCTGGTGGCGAAATAGGAAGGTAGACGAAGAAGTCGATGGTCGGGAAAACTTGCTAGGTCGGGAACTTTGAGAGGGTTAAGAAAAATTGGAAACCGATTAAAAATGCATGGTCGGGACTTAGCGTCTGTGGGAAAACCTTGTCCTGGTGGCGAAATAGGAAGGTAGACGAAGAAGTCGATGGTCGGGACTTAGCGTCTGTGGTAAAACCTTGTCATGGTGGTGAAATAGGAAGGTAGACGAAGAAGTCGATGGTCGGGACTTAGCGTCTGTGGTAAAACCTTGTCATGGTGGCGAAATAGGAAGGTAGACGAAGAAGTCGATGGTCGGGACTTAGCGTCTGTGGTAAAACCTTGTCCTGGTGGCGAAATAGGAAGGTAGACGAAGAAGTCGATGGTCGGGAAAACTTGCTAGGTCGGGAACTTTGAGATGGTTGAGAAAAATTGGAAACCGATTAAAAATGCATGGTCGGGACTTAGCGTCTGTGGGAAAACCTTGTCCTGGTGGCGAAATAGGAAGGTAGACGAAGAAGTCGATGGTCGGGACTTAGCGTCTGTGGTAAAACCTTGTCATGGTGGCGAAATAGGAAGGTAGACGAAGAAGTCGATGGTCGGGACTTAGCGTCTGTGGTAAAACCTTGTCATGGTGGCGAAATAGGAAGGTAGACGAAGAAGTCGATGGTCGGGAAAACTTGCTAGGTCGGGAACTTTGAGAGGGTTGAGAAAAATTGGAAACCGATTAAAAATGCATGGTCGGGACTTAGCGTCTGTGGGAAAACCTTGTCCTGGTGGCGAAATAGGAAGGTAGACGAAGAAGTCGATGGTCGGGACTTAGCGTCTGTGGTAAAACCTTGTCATGGTGGCGAAATAGGAAGGTAGACCAAGAAGTCGATGGTCGGGAAAACTTGCTAGGTCGGGAACTTTGAGAGGGTTAAGAAAAATTGGAAACCGATTAAAAATGCATGGTCGGGACTTAGCGTCTGTGGGAAAACCTTGTCATGGTGGCGAAATAGGAAGGTAGACGAAGAAGTCGATGGTCGGGACTTAGCGTCTGTGGTAAAACCTTGTCATGGTGGCGAAATAGGAAGGTAGACGAAGAAGTAGATGGTCGGGACTTAGCGTCTGTGGTAAAACCTTGTCCTGGTGGCGAAATAGGAAGGTAGACCAAGAAGTCGATGGTCGGGAAAACTTGCTAGGTCGGGAACTTTGAGAGGGTTAAGAAAAATTGGAAACCGATTAAAAATGCATGGTCGGGACTTAGCGTCTGTGGGAAAACCTTGTCCTGGTGGCGAAATAGGAAGGTAGACGAAGAAGTCGATGGTCGGGACTTAGCGTCTGTGGTAAAACCTTGTCATGGTGGCGAAATAGGAAGGTAGACGAAGAAGTCGATGGTCGGGACTTAGCGTCTGTGGTAAAACCTTGTCATGGTGGGGAAATAGGAAGGTAGACGAAGAAGTCGATGGTCGGGACTTAGCGTCTGTGGTAAAACCTTGTCCTGGTGGCGAAATAGGAAGGTAGACGAAGAAGTCGATGGTCGGGAAAACTTGCTAGGTCGGGAACTTTGAGATGGTTGAGAAAAATTGGAAACCGATTAAAAATGCATGGTCGGGACTTAGCGTCTGTGGGAAAACCTTGTCCTGGTGGCGAAATAGGAAGGTAGACGAAGAAGTCGATGGTCGGGACTTAGCGTCTGTGGTAAAACCTTGTCATGGTGGCGAAATAGGAAGGTAGACGAAGAAGTCGATGGTCGGGACTTAGCGTCTGTGGTAAAACCTTGTCATGGTGGCGAAATAGGAAGGTAGACGAAGAAGTCGATGGTCGGGAAAACTTGCTAGGTCGGGAACTTTGAGATGGTTGAGAAAAATTGGAAACCGATTAAAAATGCATGGTCGGGACTTAGCGTCTGTGGGAAAACCTTGTCCTGGTGGCGAAATAGGAAGGTAGACGAAGAAGTCGATGGTCGGGACTTAGCGTCTGTGGTAAAACCTTGTCATGGTGGCGAAATAGGAAGGTAGACGAAGAAGTCGATGGTCGGGACTTAGCGTCTGTGGTAAAACCTTGTCATGGTGGCGAAATAGGAAGGTAGACGAAGAAGTCGATGGTCGGGACTTAGCGTCTGTGGTAAAACCTTGTCATGGTGGGGAAATAGGAAGGTAGACGAAGAAGTCGATGGTCGGGACTTAGCGTCTGTGGTAAAACCTTGTCCTGGTGGCGAAATAGGAAGGTAGACGAAGAAGTCGATGGTCGGGACTTAGCGTCTGTGGGAAAACCTTGTCATGGTGGCGAAATAGGAAGGTAGACGAAGAAGTCGATGGTCGGGACTTAGCGTCTGTGGTAAAACCTTGTCATGGTGGCGAAATAGGAAGGTAGACGAAGAAGTCGATGGTCGGGACTTAGCGTCTGTGGTAAAACCTTGTCATGGTGGGGAAATAGGAAGGTAGACGAAGAAGTCGATGGTCGGGACTTAGCGTCTGTGGTAAAACCTTGTCCTGGTGGCGAAATAGGAAGGTAGACGAAGAAGTCGATGGTCGGGAAAACTTGCTAGGTCGGGAACTTTGAGAGGGTTGAGAAAAATTGGAAACCGATTAAAAATGCATGGTCGGGACTTAGCGTCTGTGGGAAAACCTTGTCCTGGTGGCGAAATAGGAAGGTAGACGAAGAAGTCGATGGTCGGGACTTAGCGTCTGTGGTAAAACCTTGTCATGGTGGCGAAATAGGAAGGTAGACGAAGAAGTCGATGGTCGGGACTTAGCGTCTGTGGTAAAACCTTGTCATGGTGGCGAAATAGGAAGGTAGACGAAGAAGTCGATGGTCGGGACTTAGCGTCTGTGGTAAAACCTTGTCATGGTGGCGAAATAGGAAGGTAGACGAAGAAGTCGATGGTCGGGAAAACTTGCTAGGTCGGGAACTTTGAGATGGTTGAGAAAAATTGGAAACCGATTAAAAATGCATGGTCGGGACTTAGCGTCTGTGGGAAAACCTTGTCCTGGTGGCGAAATAGGAAGGTAGACGAAGAAGTCGATGGTCGGGACTTAGCGTCTGTGGTAAAACCTTGTCATGGTGGCGAAATAGGAAGGTAGACGAAGAAGTCGATGGTCGGGAAAACTTGCTAGGTCGGGAACTTTGAGAGGGTTGAGAAAAATTGGAAACCGATTAAAAATGCATGGTCGGGACTTAGCGTCTGTGGGAAAACCTTGTCCTGGTGGCGAAATAGGAAGGTAGACGAAGAAGTCGATGGTCGGGACTTAGCGTCTGTGGTAAAACCTTGTCATGGTGGCGAAATAGGAAGGTAGACGAAGAAGTCGATGGTCGGGACTTAGCGTCTGTGGTAAAACCTTGTCATGGTGGCGAAATAGGAAGGTAGACGAAGAAGTCGATGGTCGGGACTTAGCGTCTGTGGTAAAACCTTGTCATGGTGGCGAAATAGGAAGGTAGACGAAGAAGTCGATGGTCGGGAAAACTTGCTAGGTCGGGAACTTTGAGATGGTTGAGAAAAATTGGAAACCGATTAAAAATGCATGGTCGGGACTTAGCGTCTGTGGGAAAACCTTGTCCTGGTGGCGAAATAGGAAGGTAGACGAAGAAGTCGATGGTCGGGACTTAGCGTCTGTGGTAAAACCTTGTCATGGTGGCGAAATAGGAAGGTAGACGAAGAAGTCGATGGTCGGGACTTAGCGTCTGTGGTAAAACCTTGTCATGGTGGGGAAATAGGAAGGTAGACGAAGAAGTCGATGGTCGGGACTTAGCGTCTGTGGTAAAACCTTGTCCTGGTGGCGAAATAGGAAGGTAGACGAAGAAGTCGATGGTCGGGAAAACTTGCTAGGTCGGGAACTTTGAGATGGTTGAGAAAAATTGGAAACCGATTAAAAATGCATGGTCGGGACTTAGCGTCTGTGGGAAAACCTTGTCCTGGTGGCGAAATAGGAAGGTAGACGAAGAAGTCGATGGTCGGGACTTAGCGTCTGTGGTAAAACCTTGTCATGGTGGCGAAATAGGAAGGTAGACGAAGAAGTCGATGGTCGGGACTTAGCGTCTGTGGTAAAACCTTGTCATGGTGGCGAAATAGGAAGGTAGACGAAGAAGTCGATGGTCGGGAAAACTTGCTAGGTCGGGAACTTTGAGATGGTTGAGAAAAATTGGAAACCGATTAAAAATGCATGGTCGGGACTTAGCGTCTGTGGGAAAACCTTGTCCTGGTGGCGAAATAGGAAGGTAGACGAAGAAGTCGATGGTCGGGACTTAGCGTCTGTGGTAAAACCTTGTCATGGTGGCGAAATAGGAAGGTAGACCAAGAAGTCGATGGTCGGGAAAACTTGCTAGGTCGGGAACTTTGAGAGGGTTGAGAAAAATTGGAAACCGATTAAAAATGCATGGTCGGGACTTAGCGTCTGTGGGAAAACCTTGTCATGGTGGCGAAATAGGAAGGTAGACGAAGAAGTCGATGGTCGGGACTTAGCGTCTGTGGTAAAACCTTGTCATGGTGGCGAAATAGGAAGGTAGACGAAGAAGTAGATGGTCGGGACTTAGCGTCTGTGGTAAAACCTTGTCCTGGTGGCGAAATAGGAAGGTAGACCAAGAAGTCGATGGTCGGGAAAACTTGCTAGGTCGGGAACTTTGAGAGGGTTAAGAAAAATTGGAAACCGATTAAAAATGCATGGTCGGGACTTAGCGTCTGTGGGAAAACCTTGTCCTGGTGGCGAAATAGGAAGGTAGACGAAGAAGTCGATGGTCGGGACTTAGCGTCTGTGGTAAAACCTTGTCATGGTGGGGAAATAGGAAGGTAGACGAAGAAGTCGATGGTCGGGACTTAGCGTCTGTGGTAAAACCTTGTCATGGTGGGGAAATAGGAAGGTAGACGAAGAAGTCGATGGTCGGGACTTAGCGTCTGTGGTAAAACCTTGTCCTGGTGGCGAAATAGGAAGGTAGACGAAGAAGTCGATGGTCGGGAAAACTTGCTAGGTCGGGAACTTTGAGATGGTTGAGAAAAATTGGAAACCGATTAAAAATGCATGGTCGGGACTTAGCGTCTGTGGGAAAACCTTGTCCTGGTGGCGAAATAGGAAGGTAGACGAAGAAGTCGATGGTCGGGACTTAGCGTCTGTGGTAAAACCTTGTCATGGTGGCGAAATAGGAAGGTAGACGAAGAAGTCGATGGTCGGGACTTAGCGTCTGTGGTAAAACCTTGTCATGGTGGCGAAATAGGAAGGTAGACGAAGAAGTCGATGGTCGGGAAAACTTGCTAGGTCGGGAACTTTGAGATGGTTGAGAAAAATTGGAAACCGATTAAAAATGCATGGTCGGGACTTAGCGTCTGTGGGAAAACCTTGTCCTGGTGGCGAAATAGGAAGGTAGACGAAGAAGTCGATGGTCGGGACTTAGCGTCTGTGGTAAAACCTTGTCATGGTGGCGAAATAGGAAGGTAGACGAAGAAGTCGATGGTCGGGACTTAGCGTCTGTGGTAAAACCTTGTCATGGTGGCGAAATAGGAAGGTAGACGAAGAAGTCGATGGTCGGGACTTAGCGTCTGTGGTAAAACCTTGTCATGGTGGCGAAATAGGAAGGTAGACGAAGAAGTCGATGGTCGGGACTTAGCGTCTGTGGTAAAACCTTGTCCTGGTGGCGAAATAGGAAGGTAGACGAAGAAGTCGATGGTCGGGACTTAGCGTCTGTGGTAAAACCTTGTCATGGTGGCGAAATAGGAAGGTAGACGAAGAAGTCGATGGTCGGGACTTAGCGTCTGTGGTAAAACCTTGTCATGGTGGCGAAATAGGAAGGTAGACGAAGAAGTCGATGGTCGGGACTTAGCGTCTGTGGTAAAACCTTGTCATGGTGGGGAAATAGGAAGGTAGACGAAGAAGTCGATGGTCGGGACTTAGCGTCTGTGGTAAAACCTTGTCCTGGTGGCGAAATAGGAAGGTAGACGAAGAAGTCGATGGTCGGGAAAACTTGCTAGGTCGGGAACTTTGAGAGGGTTGAGAAAAATTGGAAACCGATTAAAAATGCATGGTCGGGACTTAGCGTCTGTGGGAAAACCTTGTCCTGGTGGCGAAATAGGAAGGTAGACGAAGAAGTCGATGGTCGGGACTTAGCGTCTGTGGTAAAACCTTGTCATGGTGGCGAAATAGGAAGGTAGACGAAGAAGTCGATGGTCGGGACTTAGCGTCTGTGGTAAAACCTTGTCCTGGTGGCGAAATAGGAAGGTAGACGAAGAAGTCGATGGTCGGGACTTAGCGTCTGTGGTAAAACCTTGTCATGGTGGCGAAATAGGAAGGTAGACGAAGAAGTCGATGGTCGGGAAAACTTGCTAGGTCGGGAACTTTGAGATGGTTGAGAAAAATTGGAAACCGATTAAAAATGCATGGTCGGGACTTAGCGTCTGTGGGAAAACCTTGTCATGGTGGCGAAATAGGAAGGTAGACGAAGAAGTCGATGGTCGGGACTTAGCGTCTGTGGTAAAACCTTGTCATGGTGGCGAAATAGGAAGGTAGACCAAGAAGTCGATGGTCGGGAAAACTTGCTAGGTCGGGAACTTTGAGAGGGTTGAGAAAAATTGGAAACCGATTAAAAATGCATGGTCGGGACTTAGCGTCTGTGGGAAAACCTTGTCATGGTGGCGAAATAGGAAGGTAGACGAAGAAGTCGATGGTCGGGACTTAGCGTCTGTGGTAAAACCTTGTCATGGTGGCGAAATAGGAAGGTAGACGAAGAAGTCGATGGTCGGGAACTTAGCTAGGTCTGGGTAAAACTTTGTCATGGTGGAGAAATAGGAAGGTAGACGAAGAAGTCGATGGTCGGGACTTAGCGTCTGTGGTAAAACCTTGTCCTGGTGGCGAAATAGGAAGGTAGACGAAGAAGTCGATGGTCGGGACTTAGCGTCTGTGGTAAAACCTTGTCCTGGTGGCGAAATAGGAAGGTAGACGAAGAAGTCGATGGTCGGGAAAACTTGCTAGGTCGGGAACTTTGAGATGGTTGAGAAAAATTGGAAACCGATTAAAAATGCATGGTCGGGACTTAGCGTCTGTGGGAAAACCTTGTCCTGGTGGCGAAATAGGAAGGTAGACGAAGAAGTCGATGGTCGGGACTTAGCGTCTGTGGTAAACCTTGTCATGGTGGCGAAATAGGAAGGTAGACGAAGAAGTCGATGGTCGGGACTTAGCGTCTGTGGTAAAACCTTGTCCTGGTGGCGAAATAGGAAGGTAGACGAAGAAGTCGATGGTCGGGAAAACTTGCTAGGTCGGGAACTTTGAGATGGTTGAGAAAAATTGGAAACCGATTAAAAATGCATGGTCGGGACTTAGCGTCTGTGGGAAAACCTTGTCCTGGTGGCGAAATAGGAAGGTAGACGAAGAAGTCGATGGTCGGGACTTAGCGTCTGTGGTAAAACCTTGTCATGGTGGCGAAATAGGAAGGTAGACGAAGAAGTCGATGGTCGGGACTTAGCGTCTGTGGTAAAACCTTGTCATGGTGGCGAAATAGGAAGGTAGACGAAGAAGTCGATGGTCGGGAAAACTTGCTAGGTCGGGAACTTTGAGATGGTTGAGAAAAATTGGAAACCGATTAAAAATGCATGGTCGGGACTTAGCGTCTGTGGGAAAACCTTGTCCTGGTGGCGAAATAGGAAGGTAGACGAAGAAGTCGATGGTCGGGACTTAGCGTCTGTGGTAAAACCTTGTCATGGTGGCGAAATAGGAAGGTAGACGAAGAAGTCGATGGTCGGGACTTAGCGTCTGTGGTAAAACCTTGTCATGGTGGCGAAATAGGAAGGTAGACGAAGAAGTCGATGGTCGGGACTTAGCGTCTGTGGTAAAACCTTGTCATGGTGGCGAAATAGGAAGGTAGACGAAGAAGTCGATGGTCGGGACTTAGCGTCTGTGGTAAAACCTTGTCCTGGTGGCGAAATAGGAAGGTAGACGAAGAAGTCGATGGTCGGGACTTAGCGTCTGTGGTAAAACCTTGTCATGGTGGCGAAATAGGAAGGTAGACGAAGAAGTCGATGGTCGGGAAAACTTGCTAGGTCGGGAACTTTGAGATGGTTGAGAAAAATTGGAAACCGATTAAAAATGCATGGTCGGGACTTAGCGTCTGTGGGAAAACCTTGTCCTGGTGGCGAAATAGGAAGGTAGACGAAGAAGTCGATGGTCGGGACTTAGCGTCTGTGGTAAAACCTTGTCATGGTGGCGAAATAGGAAGGTAGACGAAGAAGTCGATGGTCGGGACTTAGCGTCTGTGGGAAAACCTCGTCATGGTGGCGAAATAGGAAGGTAGACGAAGAAGTCGATGGTCGGGAAAACTTGCTAGGTCGGGAACTTTGAGAGGGTTGAGAAAAATTGGAAACCGATTAAAAATGCATGGTCGGGACTTAGCGTCTGTGGTAAAACCTTGTCATGGTGGCGAAATAGGAAGGTAGACCGAAGAAGTCGATGGTCGGGACTTAGCGTCTGTGGTAAAACCTTGTCATGGTGGCGAAATAGGAAAGTAGACCAAGAAGTCGATGGTCGGGACTTAGCGTCTGTGGGAAAACCTCGTCATGGTGGCGAAATAGGAAGGTAGACGAAGAAGTCGATGGTCGGGAAAACTTGCTAGGTCGGGAACTTTGAGAGGGTTGAGAAAAATTGGAAACCGATTGAAAATGCATGGTCGGGACTTAGCGTCTGTGGGAAAACCTTGTCCTTGTGGCGAAATAGGAAGGTAGACGAAGAAGTCGATGGTCGGGACTTAGCGTCTGTGGGAAAACCTCGTCATGGTGGCGAAATAGGAAGGTAGACGAAGAAGTCGATGGTCGGGACTTAGCTTCTGTGGTAAAACCTCATCATGGTGGCGAAATAGGAAAGTAGACCAAGAAGTCGATGGTCGGGACTTAGCGTCTGTGGGAAAACCTCGTCATGTTGGCGAAATAGGAAGGTAGACCAAGAAGTCGATGGTCGGGACTTAGCGTCTGTGGGAAAACCTTGTCATGGTTGCGAAATAGGAAGGTAGACGAAGAAGTCGATGGTCGGGACTTAGCGTCTGAGGGAAAACCTTGTCATGTTGGCAAAATAGGAAGGTAGACGAAGAAGTCGATGGTCGGGACGTAGCGTCGTAGTGGAAACCTTGTCAGGGTGATGAAATAGGAAGGTAGGCGAAGAAGTCTCTTGTCGGGAAATCGGCAGGTCGGGAGATTTGTATATGGTCGGCACAGTCTGTTTCTGTTTAAATGAAGCGACTGTTGACTTTCAAGGGGTATCTCACGATGTGAAAAGGTATTTTCTGAACTTGACACCTTAACTTTCCCCTGTTTTGTTTTTATTTA
>JAJAQF010000414.1:0-19415 GCA_020510985.1 Pholidichthys leucotaenia
CGCACACAGGCTGCAGCCCACTCTTTTACTTGTTTGCGTAGGCTCGGCCACACAAACTTCTCTCCCACCACTTTGACCGACGCGCGCACTCCTGGGTGCACCAGAGTGTGAACCGACTCAAACATGCGGCGGCGCCACACAACCGGGACCACCGGACGTGGGTGTCCCGTGGAGACATCGCAGATTGGGGGGGCATGCCATCTTGCAGCACCCTGCCATCCAGCCTTAACCCTGTTGGTCCAGACTGGAGCGCGCGCACGTCTGCATCTCTAATCTGCTCCGTGGCCATGGCTGCATAATCTATCCCCACGTAGACCGGGGCCACCACGGCGCGCGAGAGGCAGTCTGCCACCACATTCAGTTTACCCGACACATGCTGAATATCGGTAGTAAACTCTGAGATCGCGGCCAGCTGTCTCTGCTGCCGGCCCGACCACGGTTCTGAAACATTGGCCATCGCGAACGTTAGTGGCTTGTGATCCACGAACGCGGTGAAGCTGCGCCCTTCCAGCCAGAACTGGAAGTGGCGTATGGTGAGGTGGAGAGCCAACAACTCCCTGTCAAATGCGTTGTATTTACGTTTGCTGTCGCGCAAAGTTCTGCTGAAAAAAGCGAGCAGCTGCCAAGCCCCAGCGACGCGCTGCTCTACGACAGCCCCTATGGCCACATCTGAAGCGTCGGTGGTGAGCGCTATCCGGGCCGCCGGGTCCGGATGCGCCAGCAGTGCGACGTCTGCCAGGGCTGCTTTAACTTCCGAGAATACCCGCTCTCGCTCCGGGGTCCATTCGACCCTATCCGCGGGTTTCTGTCTCTTGAGCGCAGCGTACAATGGTTGCATGAGCTGCGCCGCGCGGGGAAGGAAACGGTTATAAAAATTCACCATCCCCAAAAATTCCTGCAGTGCCCTGACCATCTGAGGCCGGGGAAAATCTGCCATGGCGCAAACTTTGTCAGGCAGCGGGATCGCTCCTTCCGGAGAGACGTGGTACCCCAAAAAATCAATCTGCGTCACGCCGAACTGGCATTTCGCCGGGTTGATTATTAGCCCGTGCTCCTTCAACCTCCGGAAAACCGTCCTGAGGTGGGTTTCGTGTTAGTCTTCGGACGCACTTGCTACCAGGATATCGTCGAGGTAGACGAACACGAATGGGAGATCGCGCAGCACTGCATCCATCATGCGCTGGAACGTCTGTGCTGCGCCTTTTAACCCGAATGGCATGCGCAAGAACTCGAATAAACCAAACGGAGTTATTACCGATGTTTTGGGTATGTCCTCCGCGCGCACTGGGACTTGATGGTAACCGCGGACCAAGTCTATTTTGGAAAAAATGTGTGCTCCGGCGAGGTGGACGGAAAAATCTTGTATGTGGGGAATCGGGTAGCGGTCATGTGCTGTGGCATTGTTCAACCTGCGGAAATCACCACACAGTCACCACGATCCCTCAGCCTTAGGGACCATGTGTAGCGGGGATGCCCATGGGCTGTTCGAACGCCTGATGATGCCCAACCTTTCCAGGTTGGCGAACTCCTCATGCGCTATGGCCAGTTTAGCTGCGCCCAAGCGCCGAGATCTTGCGAAAACGGGCGGTCCGGTGGTGGTGATAAAGTGCTCCACCCCGTGTTTAGCGATGGCCGCCAAAAACGTCGGGACCGTGAGTGCTGGGAACTGTGTGAGCAGTGTGTGGAACTTACCGCCTGGAGCTGTGACATTGGCCTGTGCTGTTGGCTGGGTCACTCGAGCTATACAGGGGAGAGAGTCAAAGGACAGTGCATTAACCAGGCGCCTGTTAGCAACATCAACCAGTAAACCATGTGCACACAGAAAATCAGCCCCCAGGATATGGTAATTCAGTGCTGCTATGACAAAAGTCCACTCGTATGTGCGGCCATGCAGAGATAAGATCAGTGTCCTCTCACCAAAGGTCTTAATTTCCGAGCCGTTTGCTGCCAACATCACGGGGCCGCTAGGTCCTGCCAGCCGGTCGGCGTAGGTCGGCAGGATGAAGCTCTTCTGGGCTCCAGTGTCCACGAGGAAACGCCTCCCCGAGCGCGCGTCCGTCAAGTAGAGCAGCTTGTTCTCTTCACCGAGGGTTGCAGCTGCTACCGACTGCCGGCCTCGGCGTTTTCCCGAGCGCTTGAATTGGCACGGTGGCACACATCTGCATGCGTTCTCTCCGAAGCGGCGGTGGTAGAAACAGAGCGTGTCTCTCTGGCGCTCCTTGGCCCCCGCTGCTGCTACCGTTGGTGGCTCCTCGCCTCCCCTGGTCGTCTCGCTGGGCTCCGCCGCTGCCGCGTTGACTGTGATCGCCGTGGTGGTGAGGATGATCCGGTCCGCCTCCTGGGCTAGCGCACGGTAGTCCCGCACGGCCAGCAACGGCGAATTGGCCAGAACCGCTCTTGCCACTGTTGGAAGGTTCCAGAGGAAAAGGTGGGCAAACAGAAAGTGCCCGTCGTCCGTGCCCATTAACGCCAGCATCTTCTCCATCAGGTCTACGGCCGACCCATCTCCTAACTCGGTCCGCGCCAGGAGCCTCTCCGCTCTCTCACATTCCGAGAGCGTGTAGCGCCGGGTGAGCGCAGCCTTGAGCGCCTCATGTTTGTTGCTGGCTGGTGGCTGATCGAGCAGGCTCGCTACCTGCTGGGCTGTGCGGGAGTCCAGCGCTGCTACCACATGGTAGAACTTGGTGTCGTCTGCCGTTACACCCCGGAGGGCGAACTTGGCCTCGGTGTGGTGGAACCAAGAGCGCGGGTTGTGCTGCCAGAAATCCGTTAGCTTGACTGAAACTGCACACGCGTTGCTGGGGGTTCCAGTCCTGGCTGTCTGTGGATTGACTGCTGCGTCTCTGGGGCTTCCCGACCGGGCCGGCTCCGGGGTTCTCGCCTCGTGTTCCATAATACGTCTTGGGTCACCAGTGTGGAGTGTGTAAATGAAGAGGCAGCTTCATGTCAGACGATTTATTACACATTCACATCTCACAAGCACAGAACAGACTAACTGGTTACAGCAAGCACTCCTCTCTATATATCAAGTCACCTTCACAAGCTTCAAGGCACTTCCTCATACACGGCATGATATTTACACTACACTTCATTCAACCCCCTCTCACCCTCTTGGGCATTGTTCTCCCATGTGTATTCATTGTCTCTGTCTGAGGTGCGAAATAACCTAACCTCCATAAGACCACTGAATGTGTACAATCCTACAAATATCTTGGGACGATTTTTGATAGTAATTTAAACTTTGAAGAGAACTGTGAAAGGGTGTGCAAAATGGTCAGCAACATTTGCATTGTTTAAGGAAACTTACATGCTTCCAAATTGACCGAACCATAATGGCAATGTTTTATCGGGCTTTTATTGAATCTGTTTTATCCTTTTCTTTAGTGTCATGGTTTGGTCAGATAAAACTGAAACAAAGGAAGTCCTTGGATCAGGTTGTTAGATGGTCCAGTCATTTACCTGGTGAGTCGCAGCTGAGCCTGACATCCCTGTACACCAGACAGGTACAGAGGATTGCTACCTCCATTTTAAATGATGACTCCCACCCTTTGCACTGCCACTTTCAGCTTCTTCCCTCCAGACGGAGGTTTGCTATCCCAAAAAGTAAAACCCAGCGCTACAAAAACAGCTTTGTTCCTGCTGCTGTTAAAGAATTGAACAAGATGTAACAATATATTGCACATAATTTAGTTACCTATTTATTAATTTTATTTTATATTTACTTATTTTTGTAGGGTTTTTTATTTGGGTTCTAAATCTTTTATTGGGTTTTAGACTTTTGAGTTTTTAACCTCTTTGACTAGTCTTTAACTTTTTAATATGACCCTTCTCTCTTATCTCTTTGTTTTTTCTCTTATCTCTTTGTCCTATGTCCTGATTGGTGGAGCCTTGAGTACTTTGATTGTGTTTATAGTCAGCATCATGTGTTCCTGTGTTTGTGTTCATGTTGAATGTAATTGTGGTTTGTAAATATGGATGTCAGCTGACTGCAAAACAAATCTACCTACGGGTACAAATAAAGTAACCTGAACCTGAACCTGAACCTGAACCTGAACCTGCGGTGGACCCCGACCAGGCCAACGCTTCACCCTCGGTGAACCCCAGCCAGGTCAACGCTGCACCCTCGGTGGACCCCATGCTGGAGCGTGATGTCCATGAGGGGTCCGTGCAGGAGCGCAGCACCAATGTTGGGCTAAATGTTAGGTCAAAAATGAATTGATTGAGACTAAATAAATAATCAATAGGCGGTCTCCAAGTTCTGAGCCATTGATTCTCTTTCTGATCAGAAAAAGGAGGCAACTAGTCACAGCAAGACGTGTCTCAGAGCCTGCTCGCACTAACTTCCTAACATGCATTACAAAGGTGGGGCTTCTTATACCCCAGGCAAAACAAACCTTGAGTCTATCACTAGCCTGAAGACAGCTGGAGCCATCTCCCCCGAGACTGCTCCAATCTATGGACAGCACTGAACATTCTGCTTTGATCTTTACATGACTTGGTCATCCTAAGTCATCCTAACTTGGGCATCCTGAACGGAACAGCTTGGTATGATCAAACAATAAAACCTTCGTCATTATTTACAACCTTGCTCAGTCTAATCTCACAGTGAAGAACAGACATTCTTTTCAGGCTCTAAGACAATGGAAAATCACAGAGAATCAGACATTGGCTCATTATATGCACCAGATACAATTACAGTATAGTATAAAATAGAATAATACAGCATTAAAATCATATAGAATAATGAATGAAACACGAAAATATCCTATCACTAACCCTGGGGCGCAGCCCCCACGAGGGTCCCAAGCCAGTGCACCACACCCACAAAGACACAGCCTGCGGAGGGACCCACACAACGGCCTCAGGCAGCAGGGAATCTGGACTTGCGACGTCGTCAGGCGACGAGACCGGTTCCATGGAGACCCCTGGTGATGGTGGTTCCTCTCCGGTGAACCTAGAAGGAAACTCAGGAGCGGGAGAAGAAACAAGGTTGTTAGGGTCGCCGGCAGCGGCGGAGCCCGGTGAAGGGAGTTCAGATGCAGCTGCGTGCTGCACCTTACTCTCCTCACCTAGAGCCAGACAAGATCTCTCTAACACTGATATTAGAAATACAAGAGAGATAACTTGCCTGACCTCGAGCTCCACCGCCGTACAGGACTCCGTCGATCCTGACGATGAAGACTCGGGTCCGGCCTCTAGGAGGTCCAGCTCAGGCTTCCAATCCACTGCGGTTACCTCCGCAGCTGGCAAGATGGTGATGGCAGTCCCAATAACCTTAAAGCATGAGCATGGTTCCCAGACCATGCCCCTGACCATGAAACTAGTAGCAGATATGTTTCTTTAATGGTTGCATTGTCAGTCAACCACTGTGCACTGTTTGAATTCGAGAAAAAGAAGTTGTTGTTATTTTGGTATAAGTAAATTAGCTAACTAGAAGTCAGGGAGATGTATGAAAGATGATAACGCAAACAAAATAACGTGTGCGTGCGTATGTGCATGTGTGTGTGTGTGTGTGTGTGTGTTAAAAGGGTGGGTGTGTGGTGGTGGAGCTCACTGAGTGCTCAGCACCCCTAAAGCTGTGATCCTAGAACTGCCCCTGCTTTATTGTCATTGAACAGTACAGTATCCACAATGAAATTCACTTTAACATCCAATCCGAAATGCAATTAGAAGGTACAGAGAATAATGCAATTTATAAAAATGTACACTACCGTTCAAAAGTTTGGGGTCACCCAGACAATTATTTTGTGTTTTCCATGAAAAGTCACACTTATTTACCACCATGAGTTGTAAAATGAATAGAAAATATAGTCAAGACATTGACAAGGTTAGAAATAATGATTTGTATTTGAAATAATAATTTTTTCCTTCAAACTTTGCTTTCGTCAAAGAATCCTCCATTTGCAGCAATTACAGCATTGCAGACCTAACATGATTGCACAAAGGTTTTCTAATCATCCATTAGCCTTCTGACGCAATGAGCAAACACACTGTACCATTAGAACACTGGAGTGATAGTTGCTGGAAATGGGCCTCTATACACCTATGTAGATATTGCACCAAAAACCAGACATTTGCAGCTAGAATAGTCATTTACCACATTAGCAATGTATAGAGTGTATTTCTGATTAGTTTAAAGTTATCTTCATTGAAAAAAAGTGCTTTTCTTTCAAAAATAAGGAAATTTCTAAGTGACCCCAAACTTTTGAACGGTAGTGTATATACAGTGTATACACATTTTATATATACAGTATGTGCATAATGTTAACAGTGGAAAAATAAAATTGCATTTTGGTTAAATTACAGTGTTTGCATGTCATAAGCAGTGTTGGGCAAGTTACTAAAAATACTGTAGTAACTAATTACAGTTACTAGTTACATCTTTTCAAAAAAAATTGAATTACTTTACCAATTATTGCATGATTAAAGTAATTATTTAATTGTAAAAGTAACTTTCATGTTACTTTTAAATGCGTACTTAAATAATCTTGCACAGATAGTAAGATAATTTAATTAATGGATTACATTACAGGCTTATTAATGTCAGGCTGAAAACAGACTGTTTCACACAGAACTTTTAGAATATGTTTAGTTTGCTTTATCCGGCCTTGAGTGCTCTTATTGTGGGAAAAATCTGGAGAAAATCAACGCAAAATTACCAGTAATTTCCTAATTTTGGAGTGAGAAATAGGTTTTTTGGGGTGAGGGAGAGAGAATAAGAGTGAGAATCACTCCAAAAGAGTGAGTAGGCAACACTGCATAAAGCTGTCCATGTTTATCTTACCTTTATGACAGTGATGTGGGTGAGGTTTTTGGTTGGTGAGGCACTGACTCTTTCAAAGTCAGATTTGCAAATATATGAACACAATAGTACAGGCCTGAATTTAATTTCAATTGAAAGTTTGCATGTTTTATGATCTGCTAATTCTACATTATAAAATCTGATTATATAAATAATTTATTAACAAAACAACTAAGGCATTTTACTGAATTGCCTTTTAATAGAATGTGCATTGAATTTATGTTCAGTTCTGCAAAGCATGTCTAGAGCTTTTATTGTGAAGGGAAAAAGCAGAAATAGTTGTACATTCCAGTTGCTTTTGTTTTGCAAAAAAGCAGTTAAAGGGCCTATATCATGCTATTTTAAGCCTTTCAGAGTAAACTATATGCATGTATGTGATAGTATATTAGCTTTGGTACACTGGAGAATGAATTTCTTATGAAATATGAGTTATTTTCGCGAGCTACTTTTCCAACCCGGAAGTAAGATACCTCGATCTGAGGCTCCGCCTCTCCTTCTTGTTGCTGCTGCCCATTTCATGATGTAACCCCTGAGCCGGCTGCTGCACCGTGTTGCTGGGTTCTGCCCACGAAAACAACATCTACAGTAAACTTTAGAAAAGATGGATGAGCAGATTAGGTGCGAGAGGAACTACTTCTTCACAGCGTCACTGCTAAAGTGAAAGAGTTTTGCCGATCACCGCTCCGTTAGCTGCACGGAGAAAGTGGGTGTGTGCGTTAGCCTGGGGGCGGTGCTGGCAGAACAGGCACTTCCTGGAGTGGGCGGCTCACCCACGTTTATACGTATGAACGTGGGGACCCAATCATTATCAGGGACAGGGCGGAGCAGCAGCTCAGAGAGCAGGGTTGAGGAGGAATACTCTGAGATGCGTGAATGGAGCAAAATACCACTTTGGGGGTGTTTTTGATGAGGAATTAACATTATAACATGCTTAAAAGCTCAAAAAAGTCGATTTTGCATGATATAGGCCCTTTAAAGTTCTGCTGACTAATTCCATGCCTCCATGTTTTCATTTCATTCAACTCTCCAGAATATAAACAAAGTGCAAGTACCTTTGGTTACACAAATAAAATGTATTAACTTATTTTACAGAAAACTTTGGTGTGTTTGGGGGTGGTGGTGATTATAGACTACTTGTTTCAAGCCAAGAAAGAATTAAAGTTATAGCATATTTGCTGTGCACCCTGTAGTTCCACAATTCAATACAAATTCAAGTATATAAAACAAGTATGCATGGCCTTACCTTTACTTGTCAATGGAATCCATCCACCAATCGCTCTGGACAAAAATATCCAATGACTTTGTTGTAAAAGTCCCCCTTGTCTTCTTTTAAGTCTCTCTGTCTCAATCAAGATTACTTCCAGTTTTGATTGAAAGTCCAATTTTGAGAATTTTTTATTAAGTTTAGCTATAAATTCTTCCATTTTCAGTCTGTATAAAATAGAAGCACAAACTGAGTCCTTGGTACACTTGACTTTCTGATTTTATCTTTAGCTAATTTTGCATTTAGCCTCGGCGTAGAAGAAGCGCATCCGGGATAAACTCCTGTGCCTACACTGCTCAAGCACCCCCCCCTGCCGTTTGGGCAATATTACTGCACAGCCTCTGACCGTGATTTTTAACTTAAGTTTTATGTCAGATTAAGAAGACTAAATATGTAATACACTCACATTAAGTGCACTACACAGACTATGGAAAAGGAGAACACAATAAAAGCTCCTACAAGCATTACATCTTGGACATACACAGAGCTGTCACCGGGAACGTGCACCTTGCATGAGCTCTAACTGGGCTGTGGATGATTGTGCAGTCCTTTTGAGGCTGCATCTGTTGCTGCTTCACCTGGCCTCTCTTCCTTGTATTTGAACAGGAAATGTGCAGATTTGGCAATTTTAAATCCGCAAATATTGTTAAAATGACTGGAATCATTCAGAAATAACATTTAGACCTACAAGACAAATGAGTGGACAAATAATAATATATCCAGCCATCCATCCATCTTCTACCGCTTTTCCAGAGGTCCGGGTCACGGAGGCAGCAGTTCAAGCAGAGAAGCCCAGACTTCCCTCTCCCCAGCCACCTGCTCCAGCTCTTCAGAGAGGATACCAAGGCGTTCCCAGACCAGCTGGGAGACAGTCTCTCCACCGAGTCCTGGGTCTGCCCCGGGGTCTCCTCCCAGTGGGGCGTGCCTGAAACACCTCAAGTGGGAGGCATCCAGGAGGCATCCTAATCAGATGCCCATACCACCTCAAATAATAATATACTGTATTTATAATTCTTTATTTTTATTTTTTCATTACAACAGGTGAGGCAGATCCTCACCTGCCTCCCCTGACCACACGTCACTTTTTATGAAATGGATTAATCCAATGTGCAGTGACCTAAAGAAAATGTGCATTATCCACAGTCCAGATGTCTGCTGTGAAAGAGACATGATCTAAATTCCTTTTAGAGATCAAAATCCATTTTTGAATAATCTTTTCCCAGGCATCAAGAAAATGCATTTTAATTTCTGTGGATCACAGTCCAGGGTCTGGGTCACAAACTGTCCAGATGCATACCTGTGCTTGAAATCCAGCTGTGGGTGTTGAGACAAGTGTATTTCCACTTTACATCCAGCCGTGGCTATTCAGATAGCGTAGATCCATTAACAGTGTTGTTAGCATAGCATAGCACTAGCTTTGTTGGACAGTTGTTGCGGTTTTCAAGCACTTCTGAAGATTGCAGGAGGTCTCAGTGGGCATTTAGCTTGCAACCCACCAATATGCTTTTGTCCTTAACCGAGAGAAAGGAAAAATAGTCTGTATATTTCCACAAAAACAAAGTAGCTTCATCTTTTCCTCAGCTCAGTAGTGAAGACTCAGGCTCTTTGCAACAGGTTATGTTAACCCCTTGCACTCTGGTCAATTTCCCTAAAAAAGCCAAAAAATAATGTACCCAAAGTAAATCAAAAGCTGTTCTTCAACCCTTTGCAGCATCTTCATGGGGTTCATCTCATTTAAAAGAAAACACTTTGAATTTTTTGGCAAAACAGTCATAATATCCAGCTGAGGTCAAAATTTTGTAGCAATACCACAAAAAATGAATATATTACACAGCTTTTTTTCTTAGGTAGTTCCCAGGCGTTTTTGAACTGTGCCAAATTGTGCCAAATGGCACAGTTTGGAAAAACGTCTGTAACTTTTGAATGATTCAATATAGAAGCTTCATCTTGGGCTCTAATGAAAGGTGAAGGGCTGTGTGGGTGTGTGTGTGGGGGTTATTTATTCATTCATGAATGAATGAATGAACAAACAAGCCCCCACACACAAAGAAGCATGCCACGTAAAAAATGTGTGGCTTTTTTTTACAAGAAAAAATAACCTACAGTGCAATAAAAATTATACTAAAATATCTGTAATGTAGAAAATAACAACTCCCCCCCCACCGCTACAGAGGACAGACATCATCCATCAACACATGACGGGCGCCGCGGTCTACTACGCACAGTTGTACTAAAATATCTGCAATAATATCTGCAATCCGCTACAGAAGAGTGGGGGGGGGGGGCGTTGGCGGGGCGGGGGGGGGGGGGGGGGTCCGGACGTGGCGCACGGACTGGACATGGTCCGTGCACTGTCCAGACCGGACCGTCATGTTGCGATAACGCACAGTTGTAATTTACCGATCGGTCAAAAGTCATTTGGATTACAATTTTCAGGGATAAAGAATAATTTAGCTTATAACACTTACCTGTCCACAACAGCAGTGTAGCTGGCAAACTTCTCTTCCTCATTGTCAGACGAACATGACGCTGGTCCGCTTGTTACGGACTCGTGGTTCTGGTCACGCGACCCGGTCAAACCATAATTCCATTATTGCGGTTTTGCGCTTCCATGATTGCGGTTTTGGCGAACGATTTTTCAAAACAAATAAGAACAGTAGTAAGAAAAAAAGACTGGCGAACGCCTGTGTGTCACCCAGCCTTACACAAAACGGCTTTCGAACCTCTGTGCTTCAATTGGCTGGCTGTATTTGCAGCCGTTGGTAGGCGGGTCCTTCTTGCTAGGTTTTCAGTCATTGGTTCTTTGAGGTTTCAGAAACCCAATTCAAGGCTCTTATTAGTTGAATGAGAGGTCAATCACATCTAAACCAATCAAAGCACTCCTTTGGCTTTCTGTTCGCGGCTGTGTCTGTAGTGGAAGAACGGAAATGCAGCTTTGTTTTTCAGTGCGCTCTAGAACGCAGTGCCCTCGTGCGCCCTCGTGTGCTCTAGGACGCAGAGACGTGTCCGCCCGTGGTACACCGGAGTGCAAGAGGTTAACTGACAGCTGCTTCGGCTACGGTGGAGTCACTTTGTACTGTATATTAATTTATTTGTGCGAAAAATGTCTATCCATATTAATAAAACGAGTAACGAGTAATGCATCTGACCAAATTTTAGTAACTGTAACGCAATACTGAATTTTTAAAACAGTAATTTTGTTATGTAAGTACTTGCGGGTGGACATGCAGGGGCGGAGGGTGTGTATGTGGGCGGGAAGACCTCGTTGGGTGACAGGGGGTGGGCGGGCCGTCTGGTGGCCTCGGGGTTGGTGGTTCAGGACCTGCTTTTCCCCGCCGTCCTGCCATTGTGTCACGGGGCGGGGCACTTTGCCGCATTGTCTCCAGTGTCCATGGTGCTGGGTGTGGGTAGCCTGCCACTGTCGGTGTATGTCTGGGGTGGGCGGGTGGGGGGCTTGTGGTTTGTGCTGTGGGGTGTCGCTTGGCAGGTGGGGCGCCAAATGGGTCGGGCCCATTATTCATTATTGTTATTATTAACATTATGTATGTTTATGTGTACAAGATGTGTGAGAATAAGTGTGAGTGTGGCTGCTCCATCATGCCTGTGATGCTGGGGAGCGCCAGGGTGTGACGCTGGTGGGTCCTGGGCTGTTCAGTCTGGCGGCCCTTGACCTGAGTTGGGATCTCTGGATAGTGGAGTGGCCTCCTGAGCCAGTTTGGACGCTGGCTTCTGGGGGGATATGGGCTCTCTTTTGGACTGCCTCCCTCCCAGTCTCCCCCCCCCCCCCCGATTCTGGGTAGAACATGCATCTTATTGGATACACTTAGGGTTTTGGGATGGGGGTGTGCCATACTGTGTCAGTGAAGAGGATCCTTTTGTCTACTGCGCAGTGGGGACGCCCTCACCTCAATTTTAATTGCACTACAGACACGGAGGGCTTGGGGGAATGGGAGCCCCACTGCCTATAGCAGTGGCTAGCGGTGCTCCAAAACATCATCCCCCCAATTTTAACTGCACTCTGGTAGTTCGCACACCTGGACACAATCACACCACACAACTAACCCATCATGATTTGTGCATGGGGGATGGGGGACAGGATCTTCCCTCACCCCAGCTGCCCTCCTTTTGCCGGGGGCCTGGGTTCCCGGCAGGTAGTCTGGGGCCCGTCATGCTGTCAGAATCCTTAGGTGCTGCCGAATGAATAGGTGTGAGCAAGGGAGTGAGAGAGTGAGTGAAGAAGAGAGTAAGCGAGAGTAAGGGAGTGATAAGTGGAGATGGTGATGGTGGGTCAGTTGTGTGTGGCCCTTTGTTTTTCAGGTGGCATCTCGGAGCACTTATGGTGGTCTGTTGATCAGTCGCTTTGGGTGGGCGTTGGGGATGGTGGCCTGCTTCTGTGGCTGCGGCCACCCTGGGGCGTGTCGGTGGGGGTGTGGCTGCTGGTCCGTGTGGGTGGTCTCTCAGACCGCTGCCGGGTGCTGGTATGTGTTCATGCTCACTGCATCTGTGCCACAGCTGCCCCACAGAGAGAGTGTGTTTGTATGGGTGAGCGTGAGTGGGTGCTGGTGACTCTAAGGGCGAGTGGGAGTGGGAGCGAGATTAAGCGGGCACAGGAGTGGGTGAGAGTGGGTGGATCTTGGAGTGCAAGTGTGGGATTGTGTGGGGGAAAGGGTGCGTGAGAGTGAGTGAGTGTGTGTGAGTGTATGTGGGTGCAAGTGGGTGCGTATGAGAACATGAGGGTGTGAGTGCGTGGGAAGGGGTGTGTGTGCTGGTCGGGGGTTGCTGAATTGACGGGGTGGCAGCTCCTGGCTGTGTGGGCTCTCCTGAACGGGGGGTGGGGGGTGGGGGAGGCTTGCTGTCTCTGGGTCTCCTGTGCCGTGCTGCCTCTTTCCTTGGGCGGGGGTGTGGGGGTCCCTGGGGTGTGTAGTGGAGATGCTGGGGTCGGGGCAGGCCCTTGATGGGGGTGTCTGGGGGAGCTCACGCTGGGGGCGTGGGCCAGACTGGGCCTGGGGGTGGGGGCACTGGCCTTCCAGCGCCTGGGGCCCAGGGTCTGGCATTGGCCCCGCTGGGGGGAAGGGGGGGCATCCTGTGATCCCCGTCCATCCTGTGGCGGATGCCTGACAGTCCTGCGGCTTGTTGGTCTTGGGACATTTGTGCTCTGTGAGTGTTGTCCTGCTTACTCGGCGTTTCCGGTGGGGGGGGGTGCTGTGACCTTCCACCCTCTTTGTATGCTTCCTGGCAAACCGCTAATAGACACACACTTATTGTGCGTGCACTCCCATACACACGCATACATATGCACACACACACGTCTCTCCTTTAACAGGTGCAAATACTAGACTTGTGATGAGACCTTTTCGGTAGCAAAACAGTCTGTCTTCTGTTTGTTTCAGTTGTGTTACTCTGTTTGTCTTCTTTGTCTGTTCTGCTCTCTTTTCTTTCCCCTCTACCCACCCCTAATTTCCACGTCCGCCCACCCCCATTGGGTCCTTCATGGGTAAAACAATTTAAATATAGTATTAAAAGTTATTAAGAGATGTTACAAGAGACGTTTATAAACAATATACAGTACATATAATATGTACTGGATAAAGCTCCTTTTGGCAAAGTAAATCTGTTTGGCACAATAAAGGAAGGAGGTTTCTGTTCTGTTCACCTAGCTGCTTGACAGGACAAGGGGAAAAAAATTTTTGTTACACAACACGTTCCTACAAAAGTAGTGGCATTACAGTAACACTGTTCATAAGTAATTACAGACGTGGACAAAATTGTTGGTACCCCTCTGTTAATGAAAGAAAAACCCACAATGGTCACAGAAATAACTTGAATCTGACTAAAGTGGTAATAAATAAAAATTCTATGAAAATTAACCAATGAAAATCAGACAATACTTTTGAATTGTGGTTCAACAGAATTATTTTAAAAAACAAACTCATGAAACAGGCCTGGACAAAAATGATGGTACCCCGAGAAAAGATTGAAAATAATGTGACCATAGGGACATGTTCAACCAAGATGTGTCCTGTAATTACCATCACAGGTGTCTACAAACTTGTAATCAGTCAGTCGGCCTATTTAAGGGGTGACAAGTAGTCACTGTGCTGTTTGTTGACATGGTGTGTACCACACTAAACATGGACCAGAGGAAGCAAGGGAGAGAGTTGTCTCAGGAGATTAGAAAGAAAATTATAGACAAGCATGTTAAAGGTAAAGGCTATAAGACCATCTCCAAGCAGCTTGATGTTCCTGTGACTATAGTTGCACATATTATTCAGAAATTTAAGATCCACAGGACTGTAGCCAACCTCCCTGGTCGTGGCTGCAGGAGGAGACGGATAATACGAATGGTAACAAAAGAGCCCAGAACAACCTCTAAACACATTTTTTTCTAAATGACTTTTTTACTTCACATTCCTTGGATTTTCTTCTGATGACAGAAACATGGGTTAAACCAGGAGAGACCACCGCCTTCTCTGAGCTCCTCCCTCCCGGCTGTTCTTTCTTCAGCTCCCCGCGAGCATCTGGTCGGGGTGGGGTCTGGCTTCTGTTTTTAATGACAGTTTTAAATGTTGCCTTCTCTTCACAAATTCTTATTCCTGCTTTGAGCTGCAACTACTTGTGGTGGATCTCACAGGTCCTGTGTTATTTGCTGTTGTCTATCGTCCTCCAAAATATAATAAGGACTTCATTAATGAGTTTTCTGAATTTTTGGCAGATGTTATGCCAAAATATGATAAACTTTTGATCTGTGGGGACTTTAATATTCATGTCTGTTGTCCATCTGATCAGCTGGCATCTGATTTTAAAAGACTGTAGGCAACATTTAATTTAGATATTTTAGCAGAAAAACCTACACACCGTCTTGGTCACACTCTGGACCTTGTTATCGCTGTTGGACTATCAGTCTTTCTCAAAGAAATTTCTGAGTCTGTCATTTCAGATCATTTCCCCATCCTTCATCACCCAGCAAGCCTGTGGCTCCATCATGCTGGCGTCACATCATCACTTCTTCAACACCAGAGGAGTTTTCTGCTGCTTTTAGGGATTCACTTTTTTTGCCTTGAATGGACTTGTTTCCCCTTCCTATCCGGATAATATTCTTTCCTCCTTTCATACCACCTGCTCTGGGATTTTGGACTCTATTGCCCCATTTCGGCTTAAAATGGTTAAACCAAAAACAGATCCCTGGCTAAACGACACTACCCGTGCCATTAGACAGCGGGTCAGGCAGGCTGAACGGAGATGGAAAAAGGACAAATTACATGTGTCTCTGGGAATTTTTAGGGATTGTCTTGCTGATTACCAGAGGACCGTGCAAAAGGCAAAATTTCAGTATCTCTCTGATATTATTTCCAGCAGCAGTCACTGTCCTAGAGTGCTATTTAACACAATTAACTCTTTTATAAACCCATGCACTCAGACTGTGACAGATGATTCGTTTACAACATGTGAGACTTTTCTTCACTTTTTTGTTGATAAAGTGGACTCTGTCAGACGAGTTATTAATAACAGTTTTAATGGAAGCTTGTCTATTGTCCCGGGTTACTCTGCTGTGCTTGAACAGGTTGAGTTGGTTTCTTTATCATCAGTTGCTGATATAGTAAGGTCTCTGAAGCCAACAAATTGCTCACTGGATGTTGTTCTCGCTGGAATCCTGAAAAGGGTTTTTAATACTGTTGGGCCTGGTCTTTTGGTTTTTATTAATTCCTGCCTTAGTTCAGGATTTGTCCCACCTGCTTTTAAACATGCTGTGGTTAGGCCCCTTCTTAAAAAAACCTCAGCTTGATCCTTCAGTTTTATCTAATTTTAGACCCATTTCTCATTTGCCCTTTTTATCTAAAGTTTTAGAAAAAGCTGATTTATACAGTTGCAGTCTTTTTTAGAAGACAATTCTATTTTTGAGAAGTTTCAATCTGGGTTTAGATCTCGTCACAGCACTGAGTCTGCCCTGCTTAAGGTGCACAATGATATTATGATGTCTGTTGATGCCAAATGTCCTGTGGTCTTAGTGCTGCTAGATCTTACAGCAGCCTTTGACGCTGTGGACCATACTATCCTTTTGTCACACCTGAATCACTATGTTGGCATCCATGGCACTGCACTTAAGTGGTTTGAATCCTACCTTTCTAATAGAACTTTTTCTGTAATGATTGGTGACATGTCCTCTTCTAGTGCCTCTCTCTCCTGTGGGGTCCCACAGGGCTCTATTCTTGGCCCTATTCTGTTTTCATTATATATGCTGCCACTCTGGTCAATAATAGCCAGGCATAACATGTCTTTCCACTGTTATGCAGACGATTTGCAGCTTTATTTACCTTTGAACCCAGAACAAATTAACTCACAAAGTGTTCTATTGGCTTGCATCATTGATATTAAGTTGTGGTTAAGCCAAAATTTTCTCCACTTAAATGAAGAAAAAACAGAATGTATTGTGTTTGGGGATACTGTAACGGCTGGCTTTGGTACCCTCTCTTTAAGGCTCAGTTCAGCTGTCAGAAATTTGGGGGTGATTTTTGACAGCCATTTAAAATTTGATAAACAGATTGACAATGTAGTCAAGATGAGCTTTTATCAATTACGTTTGTTATCCAAAGCCAAACCTTTCCTGAGCTGTCATGATCTTGAGATAGCCATCCATGCTTTAGTCATGTCTCGACTTGATTACTGCAGTGCACTTTATGTTGGCATCTCTCAGTCTTCTCTCGGCTGCCTTCAACTTGTGCAAAATGCAGCGGCCCGTCTTTTGACCAACACACCTAGGCGAGAGCACATTACTCTGATCCTTTATTCACTTCACTGGCTTCCAGTCCATTTTAGAATTAATTTTAAACTTTTGCTTTTTGTTTTTAAAGCTCTTAATGGCCTTGCTCCGGTTTATATGTCTGACACTTTGACTGTCCGTGACCAAGGCAGGGCTTTGAGATCATTCAATCAGCTTTTGCTGGATGTGCCTAGGTCAAGGTATAAACATTGGGGTGACCGAGCCTTTTCTGTTGCCGCCCCCAGGCTTTGGAATAATCTCCCCCCTGACCTACGTGCTATCTCTGACCTGGCCCTTTTTAAATCAGAACTTAAGACATATTTGTTTAGGATGGCTTTTAATACCCAGTAGTGGTGATATTTGTTTTGGCATTTGTTTTTATTTTATTTTTAGGTTGTTTTGTTTATGTTATTTGTTTTTAATGCTCTGTGTGTTTTTAATGCTGTTTATTTTCTGTAAAGCACTTTGGTCACCTACGGGTTGTTTTAAAGGGCTATATAAATAAAGTACATTACATTACATTACATTCATGGTGAACTCCAAGGTCAAGGTACATAAGATAAGATAAGATAAACCTTTATTAGTCCCACAACGGGGAAATTCCAGGATTGCAACAGCACAGGGATAGCAACACTCAGAGCAACAATCAGAAGGCAAGAAAAAAACAAGCAAGCAAGAGCAGCTAATATACATATGTACGTATTACTATAAAATATATATATATATACACACACACACAGACACACAGTGCAGAGCATTGTAGCTGGATGGAATAAATATATGAATATATGAACACACAGTGCAGAGCATTGTAGCTAGATGGAATAAATATGTAAATATATAAACACCCACAGTACGGAGCATTGCAGCTAGGTGGAATAAATATACAAGTATATAAACACACACAGTGCGGAGCAATGTAGCTAGATGGAATAATATGTAGATATATAAATATATAAACACACCCAGTGCTGAGCATTGTAGCTAGATGGAATAAATATGTAAATATATAAACACACACAGTGCAGAGCATTGTTGCTAGATGGAATGAAACAGCATAACCGTCTATTTAGTTATCCTACATGGTATGACTATGTGCCCATACATATTCTCACCCTCCATAGCGACCGGTATGTTCCTAGTTGTATGCCGGAGGGGACCATTGTGTAAGTCTATTGCATCTTTTGCATTCAAAAAACTATTAGTTTGTTACGTCTTTTTGCTATCTCTGCGAGCAGCCCTGCTTAGGTTGTACAGTCTGACAGCCGTTGGTAGGAAGGACCTACGAAACCTCTCGGTTGTGCACCTGGGATGATGTAGTCTGCTGCTAAATGAGCTCCTCAGTGCCAGATCAGTGTCAGATCGCACCATCCGTCGTTGTTTGAGCCAATGTGGACTTCATGGGAGACGACCAAGGAGGACACTACTGTTGAAAACAAATCATAAAAAAGCCAGACTGGAATTTGCCAAACTGCATGTTGACAAGCCACAAAACTTCTGGGAGAATGTCCTATGGACAGACGAGACAAAACTGTCCATAGCTCTGTGTTCACAGACGCAAAAATGAAGCATACCAAGAAAAGAACACTGTCCCTACTGTGAAACATGGAGAAGGTTCTGTTATGTTGTGGGGCTGCTTTGCTGCATCTGGCACAGGGTGTCTTGAATCTGTGCAGGGTACAATGAAATCTCAAGACTATCAAGGTATTCTAGAGAGAAATGTGCTGCCCAGTGTCAGACAGCTTGGTCTCAGTCGCAGGTCATGGGTCTTGCAACAGGATAATGACCCAAAACACACAGCTAAAAACAGCCAAGAATGGCTAAGAGCGAAACACTGGACTATTCTAAAGTGGCCTTCTATGAGCCCTGATCTAAATCCTATTGAACATCTGTGGAAGGAGCTGAAACATGCCGTCTGGTAAAGGCACCCTTCAAACCTGAGACAACTGGAGCAGTTTGCTCATGAGGAGTGGGCCAAAATACCTGCTGAGAGGTGCATAAGTCTCACTGACAGTTAGAGAAATTGTTTGATTGCAGTGATTGCCTCAAAAGGTTGTGCAACAAAATATTAAGTTAAGGGTACCGTCATTTTTGTCCAGGCCTGTTTCATGAGTTTGTTTTTTAAAATAATTCTGTTGAACCACAATTCAAAAGCATTGTCTGATTTTCAATGGTTTATTTTCATAGACTTTTTATTTATTACTACTTTTGTCAGATTCAAGTTATTTCTGTGACTATTGTGGGTTTTTCTTTCATTAACAGAGGGGTACCAACAATTTTGTCCATGTCTGTACATCAACATGTGCACATGTGCAATGGCTGGTTTTGTTTGTTTTAATTTTGTGATATATGTGTGATTAATATAGTATCAGTATTGTCAGTGACACTGGTTACATGGTCACAATAAAATGATCACTGGGAATAAACCAATAATTTCAACAATCAGTTTTCTTGTATTTACCTGCAGTGAATAAAGGGATCATTGTATGGGAAACCACTTGAGTTAATTATCCCGGTTGCATGGCCTTTATCAGATTCATCTTTTTACGTGGCCACTTGAATAACTTCAATTCAATTCAACTTTATTTATG
>JAJAQF010000415.1:0-19103 GCA_020510985.1 Pholidichthys leucotaenia
CCCAGGGAGGGTGAAGAGTGTGATCCCTCTAAAGGTGGAGCACACCTCCGGTCCCCTTTCTAAAAGAGAGGAATGACCACTCCAGTTTGCCATGCCAAAGGCACTGTCCCTGACCTCCACCCAACAATGCGTGTCAGCCATGACAGCCCTTCAACATCCAGGGCCTTGACATTCTCATGGCAAATCTCATCCACCCCCAGGGCCCGGCCACCCAAGAGTTTTTAACCACTTTGGCAACCTCAGTCCCTGTGATGAGTGAGTTGTCCCCCTTGTCCTCAAACCCTGCTTCCTCTGTGGAAGGTGTCAGTGGAATTGAGGAGATCCTCGAAGTATTCCTTCCACCACCCGACTATATCCGCAGTCGAAGTCAGCAGTGCCCCATCCGCACCATACACAGTGTGGACAGGGAGCTGCTTCCCTCTCCTGAGCCGACGTGCATTTTGCCAGAATCTCTTCGAGGCTGACCAAAAGTCTTGTTCCATAGCCTCACTGAACTCCTCTCACGCCCGAGTTTTTGCCTCAGCAACCACCCGAGCTGTACTCCGCTTGGCCTGCCGGTACACCTCAGCTGCTTCAGGAGTCCCACAAACCAACCAAGCCTTATAGGACTCCTTCTTCAGCTTAATGGCTCCCCTCACCACTGGTGTTGATGTAACACCTACTTGTGTGTAACACTACTTTAGGTGCAGTCTTGTACCCTTTTGGTAGTACTGGGTATGGCAATGTAGTTACCTTTAACCTTACTACCTGGACAGAAGAGACAATTGGGCCAGGTCAGATAGATTCTAGGTTCGTAGGAGCCTGGAGGGCATAACAACAGATGACACACACACAGAAGTATGGGAACTTGCAAATATGTGTATTCTTTTCTTAAAGTTGTGTACACTCAAACAAAAACACAGCGCTTATGAATACAATAATAAAAAAATAAAATAAAATATCCCCAAATATATTTACAATATGTACAGTCCTTCAATATCTGTTCCAGGTGACCAGCTGAGTCACCTTTACCAGATAATAGGATTCGGACTTCGGCTTGCCATCCAGATCTGGAGCTCCACGTTCTTCTGAATCCAGGTTAAAAAAGAAAACCTGACCATGCTAAGCTACATGTGCTTCACAGGATTCCCACGCTCAAGTGAGTTCACAGCCTTTGGGTTCAAATCAATCTCAAGGGTTTATCCAGGCAAAGGCTGCTACTAGCACATTAGCTCACCGTTTCAGTAAGGAATCGCGCTCTCTCAGCCGTGTCTCTGCTATGTCTGACGTGACTGAGCAAAATGCAGGTTACACCAAGACTGAGAGAGAGAGCGCCTGATCCCATTGGCTGATGCTGCTATCAGACGATGCAGCCATTGGCTGCTCAAAATACTAAATAAAAATATTGGGAACTTATCAAAACTCCCCAGAAAATGTTTTTAACTATTTAGGTACATATTCTATGAACTTATATTTATTTAAATATTCATCTTCAAATTATTTAATCCCATTGTGAAATGAGTATTTTTTAAAGCGGTATTGATATTTATAATTTTATTCACATTTTTTAACACTGGTTACATTGACACTTGGTTTGGGGATTGCCACCACAAGATTCACCAACAATCTTGCGGCCACAGCTCTGGATAGCTGCTTCAACAATGGGTGTGGAGAACATGGCCCATTCAGACTCCATGTCTCCAGACTCCCTCAGAATGTTGTTCAAGTTCTTCCAGATGTGGCAGTTGAAGTCCTCTTGGACAGGGGCCTCAGCCAGACGTTCCCAGTACAACCTCACTATACGTTTATGTCTACCGGGTCTGAGTGGCATCCTTCCCTGCCATTGGATCCAACTCACCACCAGGTGGTGATCAGTTGACAGCTCTGCACCTCTGTTTACCTGAGTGTCCAAGACATATGGTTGCAGGTCCGATGACACGATAACAAACTCGATCATCAACCAGCGACCTAGGGTGTCCTGGTGCCAGGTGCACATGTGGACACCTTTATGGTTGAACATGGTGTTCGCGATGGATAAACTGTGGTTACCACAGAAGTCCAATAGAGGGGATGCATTGGAACAGAATTCTTGGCAGTTATAGGACAGTTACCACAGCAACAGAACACTGAGTGGTAATCACATGTGACAGCTTTATTTTATATGCAGCAAAACATAAAAATCACATAAAAGATTTCATCACAGCAGTGCACAGAGTACTTTTTTTTTTTTTACTTCAGATGTTAATACCACACCATTTATTTAACGGTAGTGATGTGTGGGTAAAGACCAAGGAGCATCTGGTAAGTGAAGAACTGATTCAGAGCCTTTAATTATATATTTATTTATTTTGCCAATTAATCAAGATAGAATGATAACATTAGCTCTCCACAATACAAGCAGGTACTGTATGTACTGCTGTGACTGAATATTGTGTGTATTTTTTGTGTTTTTCTGGATACTCTAATGCTGCCACTCATTTTTGTCACTCAGTGTTTTGTTTAACTGACACGAGTTCCATTCGGTGACATCATACGCATACCCTCGTTAACTCAACACCACTCAGGCCGTTCCTTCCAACCACGCCCCTCCAGGTTTCACTGTTGTTGCCCACGTGTGCATTGAAGTCCCCCAGTAGGACAATGGAGTCTCCAAGAGGAGCCCTCTCCAGCACCCCAGTCAGAGACTCCAAAAAGGGTGGGTACTCTGAACCACCACTTGGTGCATAGGCACAAATGATGGTCAGGACTCGTTTCCCAGCCCAAAGGTGCAAGGAAACTACCCTGTCATCCACCAGGGAGAACTTCAATGCTGAGGCACCAAAGCGATAAAAGAACACCCACCCCTGCTGGTCACCTCTCACCCACGGCAACTCCAGAGTCAGCCAAGCTCCAGCCCCTCTCCAGGAGACTGGTTCCAGAACTGGAGCTGTGAGTTGAGGTGAGCCCAATCTAGTCCAGGGGGCTGCAACGTTTGTCAGCCCAAGAAACGTTTTGCCCATCTCTGACTAAAATAGAAGTGGCTGAGGACCACAACGGCAATTTGACCTTTAAAATAAAGATTTTGCTGCTTATAAAGTTTTGTCTATGCTGTCCATAGCTCTGAATAATCTGTGGCAGGAATGAACTACAACAGTGGAAAAACTGTCAAGCTTTATATAGAGCTTCATTCATGAAATAAAAGAATTAGGAATATTACAAATTGTTTTGTGCTGAGAAATAAATTTCTGAATATCTGACCAAGATTTTTTGTATAGTTTTTAATTATCAGCATATTCATAAATGGTTTAAATCTGAAAAATATCATCCATCACCTCCTTTCATCAGTGATCACACAGCTTTAATTCCTGATATTTTAATAAATTAGATAAGAAAGTTTTATTTAGAAGAAGCTACTTTTCATCCTTTTTATATTTTCTCATAATGGTCCTTATTCAGATGTATCACTCTATAAAAGCAAGAAATATCTGTGTCTGTCACGTTTCTAGGACAACATAGGACGGTATATGATCTCTGCCTGAACATCATAGGACGTCCTATGTCCTCAGTCTGACAACTAGTGGATTGTTTGTCTGATATTCTGCTTTATTTTGGAATAAAACAAAAAGAATTCGAAACAACTTTCTCAATAATATAACTTTCAAAATCATTTGATACAAATTAAGCCAATTAGACATAATTACAGCAGAGTGGGAAAAAAAAGTTTTAAAAATACCGTCTTCCGCTGAGCTAAATATTGATTATAATTATAAAATGTGAGTCATTGGTAGACAGTCTGAACTGATAATTCAATGTCCAAAACCCCAATAAAACATCAGGTAACAAGCTAGCAATGACCACCTCTCTGCCTAGCGGGAGCGTCTCTGTATCAGTGTGAGTCAGATAATAAAGTCCTGTGTAGTTCACCACTTGCCTCATTATTGTGCCACGTTTTATGGATATAACATTTGGCGACGAGGATAAAGTTATGGCTGCTGGTGTGTATTTGGCGATGAGGATAAAGTTATGGCTGCTGGTGTGTATGCAATTCGGCCGTTTTGGGAGTGTCTGTGGGAAGCGCTTCGATCACGTGGTTGAGCAAATGGCGCAACATTTTCGCGCGCCTACTAATGTCATCGTCAGGACGGTCCAGTTTCGGCAGCGCCTCCAGTGGGCCAGCGAGTCAGTGCAGCACTATGTTGCAGACCTATGACAGCTGGCTGGGGACTGCCAGTTTGGTGACATAGAGGAAGAAATGGTCCGTGACCAGCTGGTGGAGCACACTGTGTTTGTCAGCTCGGTCGAGATTGCTTACACACTTGGGAATTAACTCTAGCCAGGGCCATGGAGGTAGCCCAACAGTGTGAAGTGATGGACAAGTTATCACACGATCTCGGTGAGAGAGCTACGCTACACCACCATGACTCAATCAACGACGCAGGCTGTGGATCCAGACAGCGATGACAGAGAAGAAGAAAAATGCATTGCAGCTGTAAAGATGAGGTCCGCCCCGGGGTCACCCAAGTGTTCGGGTTGTGGGTCCACTAAGCACCGGTACAAGGCGAGAGAGTGTCCGGCGAGAGGCAAACGCTGTGGCAAATGTGGACTCCTGCATCACTTTGCCAGGGCCTGTAGTAGGTTTGAGCAAGGGCAACAGTGATGTAAAGCGGACACCCCTGCTATAACTCCCACGGTTATTCACACTGTTTCCCCGGACACCGACGGCCGTACGTATTGTGTGGTGGAACTGGACGGAGTGGAGGTACTATTGTTGGTTGACACGGGCGCAGTGAGGTCGGTGTTGAATTGACCCATGATGAGGAGTTTCTTCCCATATCATCTGCTGAGAGGTCATTTAGAGCCGTTGTGCGGTGATGGAGGATGGAGGCTGCAAATTGTGGGCTCAGTGGGGCTGATGGCCCGTTATAAATCATCTGTGGCCCTTAACCTGAAGTTTATCATGATTATCACAGTTGTTAATCATGCACGAGTTCTTTGGGACACAAAGGCTAAACCAAAGGGGATCCTCGGCGGACATTTAAACATACGGAGCATAATCCCCAAAAGAGATGAGATTTCGGTGTTGCTGTCTGACTCAAATCTGGACTACCTTTGTCTCTCAGAAAGCTGGCTACACAGGAACATAGACACTAATATGATTGATATTGTGGGTTATCAGTGTTTTAGAAAAGACAGGCAGGCAGGGAGGGGAGGAGGTGTTTTAATTTACATCAAAGAGAAATTTAAATGTCAATTGGTTGATTTGAATACTTCACTTGAATGTTTAGCTGTTAATGTATGTCTCTCACCGGTAATGAATTTCAACATTGCAGTATTGTACAACCCACCGTCACACAATTCTTCTTTTTATAATGAATTAAGTTCTCTGGTCAAACAACTTGAGAGGAGCAGAAAAACAATATTTTATGGTGACTTTAATATCAACTGGTCTGATAAAAAGGACAAACTGAAACTGAAAAGCCTCATGACTAAATTTAACTACCAACAAATGATCAAAGGACCCACCAGGATAACCAAACAATCCAGAACACTTATTGACATGGTATTTACTAATAAACCAGAACGAATAACCAGAACCTATAATCTTATAACTGGTCTCTCAGATCATAACATGGTTCTTGCTGTCAGAAAACTTACTAAAAAGTGACTACAGTATTTTGGGGGAGTTGATATTGACAAATCAAATTTTATTATTCCCAAATCAAAAAATGAGGAGTTTGAACATTACTTAGAGAATCAAAATTGGGAGCAGCTCATGTCAATAAACGAAGTAGATGATTGTTGTAATTTTATAACTACAACAATTACAAAGTCCATAGAAAAATTTACAAAGCAAATTAAAAGTAGACAACAGAAGATTAACCTAACATGGTTAAATAATGAAATAAGAAAACTTATGAAGAGACGAGACTCTGCATTGAAAACATCATTAACCTCTAAACTACAAAATGATCACCTTGTGTACAAAAGTTTAAGAAATAAGGTGGTACAAGAGCTGCGAAAATCAAAAGTATCTTACTACAATAAACTGATAGATCATGCAAAGGGTAACAACAGTTCCCTATGGAGGCATTTAAATAACTTAACTAATAAAAAAAATGTTTAGAAGGGGGTAAAGGAACTTAGAATCAATGGCAAGACCATCAGTGACAAGGCTACTGTGGCAAAGGAATTTAATTCATATTTTGTGGACTCTGTGGAAGACTTAACAAAAAACTTTGTGCTGCCAAATGTGCTCAACAACACAAAATCAATACTTCCAACAGATTCTTTTCACATCGGTGAGGTAAATGAGGAGTTAATTGCTGGTATTGTTAAAACACTGTCAAACTCAAAAACTAATGATATCTACAATATGAGCACCTCCTTTCTCAAAATGCACAGCAAAATATTAATCAAACCACTGACTCATCTCATTAATCTCTCCATTAGGTCTAGTACATTTCCATCTGGCTGGAAAAAAGCTGTCGTCATACCAGTTCATAAATCAGGCAGTAAAGACGATATATGCAATTACCGCCCAATCTCTATCTTACCAGTCCTATCTAAGGTTCTTGACAAAGTTGTAGCTACACAGATGATAGACTATTTACAAGACAGTCAACTTCTTCATCCGCATCAATTTGGTTTTAGACCAGGATACTCAACAGAAACAGCAAATTGTTGCCTTATTGAAAATGTCAAACAGTCCTTGGACAGGGGTAATGTGGTAGGAGCTGTTTTTCTAGATCTCAAAAAGGCTTTCGATACTGTAAACCACAGTTTGCTTTTATCCAAAATGGTATCTTTTAACTTCTCTCCAGATACATTAGAATGGTTTGCATCTTATCTCCAGAATAGAGAACAGTGTGTAAAAGTTCACCAGGATAAATCCTCATTTTTAAACAACCGCATGGGTATCCCACAAGGGTCCATTCTTCCACAATATTTTTATTGAACGTTTTTACAAACAAAACACAAACAATCAAACACTAACATTAAAATAATTTAAAAAAAATACTAAAAACACCAACAACCACTAACAAAAGCAGGTCTTCAACAATGCTCCTCTATTTAGTCTAGGCAATCCATTACGTAAGTATACATACTATACATTCACCAATTTGGAATTTACAAGGTCCACACACATCATTCACCTTCTTCTTCAAAAGTTATGTTTAAGTTCTTTACATAATCAATGAAAGGTCTCCATATATTCTCAAACACAATTTCTTTTGATTTCAATATGTATGTTATTCTTTCTAATGGAAGGTTTGTTAACATCTGTCTTAACCACTGAGTCACATCTGGTTTCAACATTTTTATTAATGACTTGCCGCTACACTGCTCAGCTGCAACATGCCAACTTTATGCAGATGATGCAGTTATTTACTAGTGATGGGACGAACAACACTGGTGCGTCAGCACTGTGCCGAGCGCACAAGAGTGAAACCCCGTATTGATGCGTGTATCGCTTTAAGAAAAAAATCATGTGACCGATACAGGAAGTGTGTCATTTGGATGTGCCGCGCCAAATTGTGTTTATAAGGAAACAAACTGTATTGAAATGTATTGTTGTGGATTTGTTGAATGGAGATGAAACTGTGTTTGCTGTTGCTGTGTCTTGTTGGATTTTTGCTTGCCCTCACCTTGTTCAACTTCTCACTTCAAGAAGTTTCCCCCAGGCTGGAATCATTTTGATCTTTTGACGGCAAATAAGGTAAATCTTTTTCGCCTTTGGGCATTGTTTACTGTTAGTTTTTGAATTAAATATGTTTCTACTCTTTTCTGTAAGAGGTTTGAATTGTTTTCAGATAAATTAACTTTTTATTTTATTGTAGGTGAAGTGTCGCTCTGCTCCACAGAGCTATCTTACATCAATAAGAGCACTTCATCAATGCTGAGGCATTCTAGAGCTCGGCATGGCAATGAAGAATCGGCAGATACTCGTGTGAGTATCCCAGATATGTTGAAATTCTCACAAAATTTTGAATTTTGAAAAATAGTTTATTACACACAAAAGGCTTTGTGTGACTCTGTAATATTGTTTGTAAAAATTACAATGCTTTAACGAGCTTTAAACAAAACATTTCCTTTTGGCTTTCAGTTCCTAACAAGCAAGCAGTGGATGAGGCTGTGGTCAACATGATCAAAGACTGTCAGCCACTCACCATTGTTGAAAATGAGGGATTCGGGGAGCTCCTGATGCTTATTGCACCCTCATATGTTCTACCAAGCAGGAAGGTATGTGTAAGAAATGTATGGTTGAATTAATTAATGAGTACTGTCATGTCATATATATATATATACCGTATATATATATATATATATATATATATATATATATATATATATATATATATATATATATACAGTATATTCATAATGTATTACAGTATTTGTATGGTTATTTTTAGGCCATCAAGGACTTGGTGAGCCAGTCGTTGCTGTTAGTTTAACAGCTGACATGTGGACGTCCATTAATATGGAGGCATATCTTGCTGTTACTTGCCACTATGTGGACAAAGAAAGCCATGAACTCCTTTCATCAGTCTTGGGAGTGCAGCATTTTCCTCAGAAACACACTGCAGAAAACATGGCCACACCTTTATCAACTCGCACTTAAATTTTTATGCACACCATCTTCATCTGTACCCTGTGAAAGAGTTTTTTTCTAAGGCAGGGGAACTGGTGTCTAAGAAGAGAAATCTGTTGCCTTGGAGCAAAGACTACAAAAACTTTTGTTCCTCAATAAAAATGTATGAATGAATCCATTTTTAGTCTTATTTCGTATGATTGAACACTTAAGTTAAAAAAATTCATACATAAGTTAAAAATTTTAACTCTGAATTATATTATAGACAAATTTGCTATATTTTACATACCAACTCATTTTAGCATTTACACAAACAAGGTTTTAGGCAAATTTTAAACTCTTCTCATAAACAACTCAGCAAACAAATTGAGCAAATGAAATTATACAATGATGAGATCATATTTTAAGTAAAAGACTAGCAATTAAATAAAGATTAAATATTATTTCACAGGCTGATGTTGGGTTTGCAGCATGTAAGCTTTTCCATCTTATTTTCATTTTGTTTACCTGCAATGATTTTAGAACTACTGCAGAGGTCACTATTGAGTGACCAACACAGTGTCAATACAGTGTCAACACAGTTTGGGTAATGTGTCAATACACTCCTTGAGGTATCATCATCCCATCACTATTATTTACACAGCTGCCAAGACTCCAGCACAGGCTGCAGATGTACTGTCCACAAGTATGGTTGATGTCCAAGAGTGGCTCTTCCAGAACCATCTTTTGCTGAACCTTCAGAAAACAGTTTCAATGTGCTTTTCAATCAAAAAATGTAACCTGCAACTTTATTATTAAAGTTAATATACATGATCAAGACATCAGTTTAGTTACAGAATTCAAATACCTTGGCATTGTACTAGATCCTCAACTCAAATTTAATCTTCATATAAAGAAAATTTCAAAAACAGTAAAAAAAAATCTGAACTGCTTTAAACTAATTAGATATTACACACCTTACGAAGCAGCTGTACTGTATATGCATTCTATGGTTTTTTCTCATATATCATACTGTTTAACAGTCTGGGCTCAAGCAGCCCCTTCCACAATAACACATATAGGTTCATTATATAATCAAACTCTAAAAATCTTGGACAAAAAGCCCATTAGGTGGCATCACTGTGATATTTTAAAAAAATACAACCTTTTGAGTTTTGAGAGTTTCATTGACCTCTGTTTTCTGAAATTAACTTTCAAATGTTTCCATAAATCAGCACCCGAGCCACTTGCTGGTTTCATCCAAAGACAGGACAGCAGCAGAGCCACCAGGAGTTCTGTTAACAATAACTGTAAAATATTCCACCGCAGAACCACATTTGGACAAACAGCTTTCTCTATAAAGGGCAGTCACATCTGGAACACAATGCCAAATGAAATTAAAATAATAACGGACTTTAAAACATTCACTAAAAAGGTTAAAAACTGGCTGAAAAATAAACAAGAATGTATCCATGTATGAAATGATTGTCTGCAGGGTGAGAGTGAATGAAGGGAAGGAATGAATGTGTTTGTTTATAGTGAGTGACGAAGGGAGGGAGGCCTGAAATAGGCAAATGTGAGTCAGGTTGTTATATTGTGTATTTATAATATTTATAATTGTGTATTTATAATGTATTTACAATCTTTTTTGCATTGATGTATGTGGTTATTGTGTATTCTGTTTTCATTTTTTTTTCTTTTTTATCTTTTCCTTTTTACTTGTTTCTCCTTTCTAAAGCCCATCCAGGGACAAGAGTTGCAAATTAGCTAATAGCTATACACTCTTTGTGCAACACATCAGATTGATTGTCATTGATTAATTGTCTATGTTTATTGCACTGTCCCTGTCAAATAAACAAATAATTTAGTAATCTATTGTGACTGGTGGTGGAGAGAATGTGATGGGCTGAGACCTCTTCTATGAACTGGGGTTTTCCATCAGCGGGGTTGAGGAGGAGTGGTCGGGCTGTGGTTTATGGAACCGACCGATGCCAGTGGTGATGGATGATGCAATATGGGATGAACCTTGGCCTAGTAATCTGTAAAGCAAACAGGACCAACCCCATCCAGGGCCATCGTGGGAGGGTTCCTGCACCAGAGCCAACGTTGCCCTAACTGCAGGAACTGGGCGGTGCCGTGGGATGCCCGTGACGGTGGATGGAGCTGAATTCCTGACTCATTCTGCTTCTGGAGTTCGGCTGGGAGGTACCAAGAAGTAGGGGGTCACAACGGCTTCGCCGGAGTCTAAGATGAAAATGAGCGGGGCAGGACCAGCTGGCATGGTTAAACGACGGGCCACACAGGAACACTGGAAGCCGAGCAAGGCTCCTCTAGGGGTCGCTGATTTGGTTCGACATAGAGAGGAGGCACGATTGAGAGGAGCCCACAGTAAGCGGAGGAGACAGGAGGACCAGGGGCGGCTACAGGTGGTGGCTGTTCAGGAGGACGGTTACCTGCACCTGACAGATGGTACAGAGAAACACCCCAGAGAGCCGCAGCTTGTTTATGAGGAAGGTGAGGTGCTTCGGTACCGGCCTGGGTCATCCCCAGATGCCAAAAAGAGACGACGCTTTGGTCGGGACCCGCCTGACAGATCTCCGGGGGGTGGGGGGTGGCTCTCCATAGTGTGTGACTGATAAGTTAAAGGGGGCCATGTGTTCAATATATGTTAGTGCTGATTGTGCCCGCAAATATTGTGTTAAAGTGCTGCATTTCTCTTTATGTATGAGGGTCGGAAGTCTGGTTCTCTACATATGGAAATAAAAGTATAAAAGAGGGATGAACAGAGACCCTGATAGCGCAGTAGCTCAGCAGAGCTCAAAGCGTGTTTACTGTTATGTTGGAGAAATAATAAAGCTTGTGTCATCCAGCTCGTTGCCTTCGCCGATTCCTTTTTCTCCACAAGTCGCACAATTATTAGGCAGATACCTCTGCATTCAATAGTAATCCGCACTACTTCACATCCCCTATAAAATACTGAATAAAACCATTTCAAACTTGTAGGTTCAGCACTGCTACATGAATCTATGGTGACAGAAACTATAAACTCATAAAGAAACTTTTGTCTGTCAGCACCGTGACTTGACATACAGTTAATGCGCCTTGCTGAATGGCGCTATCCATGGGATTGAAAGGGGAATTTATTTCTAGCATGTCAGATCAATTCTGAATATTTTAATTACATTTAAATACAGTTACAAAATTGTTCATTGCTATTCTGTGCTTTACTTTGTCTGCTTCAAGAAACAGACTTAACACGTTATATTCTAGCTCAAGTAGGTTCATTTTGTCTTCTTTTAATCATTTACCTTTTGTTCTTATTAAAGACAAAAATAGAAAATACAGGTTTTTATCTTCTTTACATGTTTCGACTGTGCACTGCAGCCTTCATCAGTGCACAGTGGAAACATGTAAAGAACAAAAGGTAAACGTTATATTCTATATGCACAGTAGTTCATGATTCATTTTCATTCATACATTCCAAAAGCACCCACCTTTCATTTTTCTCAAATTGCAAACCTGGGTTGCTTATTGCACAACAGCATTGAAAATTAAAGGCAGTCTGATGCTGCCCTCTGTTGTATTGTAACTTACTGTATGTCCTTATTTGTGTCATATACGCTGCATAATGGCACAGCACACAAATGAGTTAATGCGAGCCAATATGCAGGTGAAGTGAACATGTTCATTTAACAGAAATAACATACAAAAATATCCATAGAATACAGTCTGAACACAAGGCACGGATGAATGAGCAAGTTGGCAGGAGGAGGAGGAGACCCACACGCTCCCAGATGGGACGGGAGTGGAGAGGAAGGGCAGTAAATTATAATCCAGAGGAAGACTTACGAGCAGGGTCAGAGCACACTGGCTCTGGAAACAACGACGCCGTGCACAGTCCAAAAACAAGAAAAACCAGCGAGCTCCAGGACATCAACGTGAGCAGAGTGAACATAGACTCGACTTGAGTATTGACTAACGCCGCAACAACAAGTGCTCCCACTGCCACCCACAAATACCCATGGGCTAATGAGAGATTAGTGGGAGCAGGTGCACGGCGAGAGTCTGAGCATGGGTGTGTGTCAGCATATGAGTGAATGTACGTATGTTCGTGTATGAGAGAGCATTCTTGAGTGCGTGCATGTGTGTGTGTGTATATGAGAAACACACAAGTGATAGCAATAGAGTTTGAGTGCGTGCATGTGTGTGTGTGTGCTGAATGAAGAAAAGTATGTGAGTGAGAATGAATGTGTGTGTGTGTGGAAACAAAAGGTGATGGCACAGCTGGTGAATGCCTGAGAGGAGGAGGCGTGGCTGTAGACTGGCAGGGAGCCCAACTCAGAGGCTCCAATAACCTACCAGCTGGAAATAATTAACAACAATCAGGAGACTACAGCCACAGATCATGGAACTGAGTTGAAATGTCAACCCCATTCATGACAATTTGTCAAGTAAGGTGTAATGGTGGCCACTTCCTCTTCTGCCACAGCACCAACCCCTATAAATACCAGGGGACATCTTGGTTAGGTCTCCTTCCTGATGCCCCTGCCTGGTGGCTGTGTTGTGTGTAATATCATCATTAATAAAGTTGAGCTCTATCGTGCACCTAGCCTTGTCATTACAAGGTAATTCCATACATAACATTTTAGCGAAGAGAATAAAAAAAATGGAGGCATGTGTTTCACTGTTTGGACCCTTTCTGGAGCTCCCAGGCAAGCCACCTGTGCCCTGGTCAAGATGGATTGCTGTCTTTCCAGGCTACTTCACGGCGCTCGACCTGGGTGAGCTAGATAAACGGAGGGCACGTGTGCTTCTGGTGCATAATTTGGGGTTTGAAGGCTAGCATATCCTGTGTACACTTGGGGCTACCGACTCGTATGACGATGTGGTCGAGTTGCTAGCGCACCATTTCCACACCCTGGACAACGACACCATCAAGAGGATTTGGTTCCGACAACGACTCCAGTGAGTGGGTGAGCCTGTCTGCCAGTTTGTCACCTACCTACAGTAGCTGGAGAGCGAGTGTTGTTTCAGGAAAATTGGAGGAGGGAATAGTTCGTGACCAGCTGGCAGAACACACAACCAGCCATGCTTAGTGAGCTAGGCTTCTTTTGGTGCCGAGTGACCTGACGTTAGCCAGGGCTGTCGAACTAGCTCTCCAGGTGGAAACAGGTGAAAAACTAGCTTCGGAGCTAAAGTGGTGCCAATCATGACGACATCTGAGACCTGTCACCGCAGCATTAGTAGCGGACCCAGACAGCAAGGATAGCGCGTCTGACGATGACGCAAAAACCAATACCCTCAGCCTGAGGTCTGCCCCGAGAAAGCCCGTGTGTCTGGGCTATGGGTCCGTGAAGCACCAATACAAGGCAAGGGAATGCCCGGCTAGAGGGATGTGTGGGCACGTGAACCATTATGCCAGAGTGTGTCGTGTGTCCGAGCCGGAGAGCCCACAGAGAAAAACAACATCACCAGCCCCGACAACTGTCCATGCAGTGTCCTCGAGTACCAATGGGTTCAAGTTCTGTGAGGTGACACTGGATGGTGAGGAGGTACCACTGCTGATCGACACGGGGATGGAGGGATTGTTTTTGAATTGGGCCACAGTGAGGAAATTTTTCTGCTACTACAAAATGAGAGGTAATCCAGCGCCGCTCTACGGTTATGGAGGTGTTAGACTGCACACGGTGGGAACGCTGGAGTTAACGGCTCGGTACCAGTCGGCAGTGATGGCTGACTGCATGTTTCACATGACGGCCCGAGGCAACAACATGATGGGCTGTGACCTGTTTTATGGACTGGGATTTGCCATTAGAGATGACGCTGGGGAAGAGTGGACTGGTTGTGGCCAGCAGAACCATCCGTTTCCGGTGGTGGAGGACGACACAGTGCGGGGGAAAGATTTATCTTGCACCACAGTGGTCAAGCAGGACCAGCCTCACTCAGGTTTGATGCAGGAGGGTCTCAGCGCTGGCACTTGGCATACCTTGGATGAAGGTACTGTGCGTGATGGCGGGGCGCCTGGGTAGACGAGTGACGCCGATGAACAAGCCTCAGTTTCCTCCGGAGCTCAGCCGCAGTGGGCTGGGAGATCTGGAGCTTCACCGGTGACCACTGCGGCAGCCTTAAAAAGAGTCAGGCCAGACCGACAGGCAGGGAGGAACCACATGCTGATCAGCAACACTGCAGGCCGAGCAAAGCTCCTCTGAGAGTTATGGATCTGGTCCGGGTTCATGGAAAGAGACGTCCACAGTGGATGTGAGCCAGACGACAGTCGGAGGGTCACCTGGAGTGGCTGTGTATTGTGGTTAAGTGGAGCACAGCCTGCTTCCAGCTGTTGGACAGATGGTGGAAACACGCCAATGAGCTGCGGCGTGCTCGGGAGGAGGCTTCAGATGCCGGGTCCAGACAAGAGAGGTGGTTGATTGTGAAGAGAAGCAGCGCTCTCATCTATGAGGTCAGCTGTGATCCTGGAGGTGTGCCGCTTCCAGGGGCGGGTCTACTGAGGGGCTGTCCTGGGCCCCCACAAGCCAGTTCTACCCCTTTCTGCCAGAAGGACAATGATGTGGTTTTGAGAAAATTAATAAAATGAGTTCCAGTGTTCTATGTTCAGGTGTTTGTGCATGTTTAAAAAAACAAAAGAAACAGAAATGTTTTGGTCTTGGGGCTTTTATTTAGTTTAGGATCACGGCAGGATTTTTAATTTTTTAATGGACTTTATTTAGTTTACAGGAGGCAGAAAAATCCACCTTGCCCTGTGGGGAGGACGGTAGTCCACTCGTCCACCCTATTTTAGGTTTTTTCGTGTGAATGCGTACGGCCATTTAGAGATTTCAGTTTTTGTTTTTTAGTGCGTGATTTGGGTCCTAAATTGGGGAGGGTCTTCATTGTGTGTGTTCTTTTGGACTTTTCTAAGGGGGGGTTATATTGTAACTTTTGCCCATATTTGTGAAGTGCGGTGTAGTGGCGGCCACTTCCTCTTCCGCCACTGCAGCGCCCCCTATAAATACCGGGGGACATCTTGGTTGGGCCTTGTTGCTGATGCCCCTGCCTGGTGGCTGTGTTGTGTGGAACATCATCATTAATAAAGCTGAGTTCTATCGTGCTCCTGGCCTCGTCACTACAAGCTAATTCCAGACAGAACACCCTCCCTTCCCAATATCACCGTAAACCTTTCTATATCATGTTTCATTAGAAAATAAAATGCATTTGAATCACAAATACTAAATGCAAAAAAACCCATTTTTTTTAAAAATTTGTGATTGTTTTCCTCGTAAATTAGAAGCTTTTTTCTTTTAAAGCTGCAACTTTTTTCAAACAAAATTGTGACTTTTTTTTCCTCAAAGTTACTGTTTTTCCATTGTAAATTTACAACTTTTTCTCATAAACTGACAGCTGTTTTCCTCAAAATTTTGCTGGTTTTATCCTATAAATGTGTGATTTTCCTCCTAAATGTGCTGCTATTGTCATCATAAATGTAGTGCAGTAACCTGTGGACTAAACAGTAGTGCAGCAGCCTGACTGCAGGAGACTTTCTCCTCTCCCTGAGTCCATTTCTGACCTTTATTTCCTGCAAAGTGGAACAGATTTCCTGCTTGATCCTCAGATGGTCTGTAGGTGTCGCTGTTGTTTCTGCAGCATTTAGACGCTTGATTTTCTTTTTCATCGTCATTTCCTCTCCAGACTCACAGCAGAAGCACAATCAGGTGAGTTTTCATCAGAAATGTGATCATTTCTCTTCTGCTTTTGCCTTCTTCTCTTTCACATCAACATCTTGGATGAATTTAGCATTTTTATCTCTACATGACACTTTGATCTGGTCAGTTCCTGAGGAGGTTTTTATAGTAAATGTTAAGCTCATTAGTTTGTGTTTTTTCCCACATTAATCTAACTTTTTTCTTTATGTTTAATCTCTTTTTAATTTATTTTTTTCTTGCCAGTTTCCAAACTTTTTACCTCACAGATCTGAAACATTTTTCTTGTTCATCTGTGACTTTTTTTGGAACTTTCAAAATGTTTTTAATTTTTTGAAAAGTGAAAGTTTTCTTGTAATTGTCCGTTCTTTCACAATAAATTTCTACTTTTTCCCCACTCTGAAAGTTGTATAATTTTTAGTCTGGCATCTGTGAGATTTTTTATGAATAAAATTGTTTCCTTTTCTGCTGAGTTTGTGTCTTTTTCATTGTAATTTTGTTCTGTTTTTCAGATAAATGTGTGTTTTCTGCTGATGACACTGAGATTTCTCTGGTAAATGTCTGAGTTCCAGAAGAGTGAGTTTCCAGTGATTTCCATGGATCATTGGCAGTGATCAGCAGCTAAAGTGAGCAGCAGTTTGACTGGAATCTGATCTGGAGTCATCAGGTAAAAATGCAGAGAACGTTGGACTGGTTTGACTTCATTTTTACTGGGGGAGAAGTTCCTCTGTGTCTGTGTTTGTGCTGCCTGTCAAACATGAACATTAGATTGGACTTCCTGATCCATAAACATGTTGATTTGATCTTTGTCTCTGAAAACTGTCAAACCAGTATCTCAGCTCAAAATTTACCTTCAAACTGTTACAATTTGGAAACAGGACCCAATCGCAGGACTTAAAATTGCTAGTTTTTATTTTGAGCTGGTAAACTACTCAGCTCAAGGGCTGAACAATAAACGGGCCGACAGGCAGACACAGCAAACACAAAATAATCCAAAACCCGTAGCAACACAGAAACAAGACGTGAGGCGTGTTGATCACGCTGTAGGACTCACAAGGACACCAGACAGAACAGAAGTGATGGATGGGCGGGGCTACCCACAGCTGCAAGCAGAGAAGACACAGAACATGAACAGAGTATCAGGGGAGACAAAACCAAGACAATCATAATGCCCAGAATGACCGAAAAAAACCCATAACACAGAAAATCATCTGGTCATAACTCAAGACGAGGACGTGGCTCAAACCCATGTTCTGACACAAACCTTTTTATTCCTCAGAACAAACACATTTTCTCTGCTGGATCACACTTTTAGGAAGAAAACAAAACTGCCAAATGAATTTTACAATTTTAAACTTACAATTACAAGTTTCCCATAAAATAAAAAAAATCTCACATAGAAATTGCAGCCTGTGAGAGAGAAGTTCCACATTTAACCTCATAATGTTTTCCTGATTGCCATACACGTTTTGTTCTCTGGGGTAAAAATGACCCCGCCTGGTTTGACTGTTATGTAAAGCAAGTTCTATAAATTGTCAATCAATTCTGTTGCACCTTAATCTGACTTCAGTCCAACCCATTACAACATGTTTTTCCTTTGGTTTTGAATTTAGGGTCCATAGATTTGTTTACGTAAAAGTACACCCTGCTTTTGAGTTTAAAAAATCTTAAATTTACAAGAAAGTTACAAAATCACAAATAAGTTGCAACCAACAATAACAAATGTCATTTAATTTAGAAAGCTTGGGATCAGTCCGCCAAGGTCTCCGCCTTTGACCGCCACCTGATCCACATAGCACCGGACCCCCATGATCCCTCCTGCAGGTGGTGAGCCCACTGGAGGGCGGACCCATGTTACTCCTTCGGGCTGAGCACGGCCGGGTCCCATGGGTGGAAACCCGGCCACCAGACGCTAGCCTTCGAGCCCCTCCCCCAGGCCCTCAGCACCTCCAAGTCCGAGTCCATGGTCCTCAGCCGGAAAAAGGTGGATTGTCCTCTTCGGGTTGGGGACAGGCTCCTGCCCCAAGTGGAGGAGTTTAAGTATCTTGGGGTCTTGTTCACGAGTGAGGGGAGAATGGAGCAAGAGATCGACAGACGGATTGGAGCAGCATCTGCAGTGATGCGGACGTTGTACCGGTCTGTTGTGGTGAAGAGGGAGTTTAGTTCTAAGGCAAAGCTGTTGATTTACCAGTCAATCTACGTTCCTACTCTCACCTATGGTCACGAGCTTTGGGTAATGACCGAAAGAACAAGATCGCGGATACAAGCGGCTGAAATGAGCTTTCTCCGTAGGATTGCTGGACTCACCCTCAGAGATAGGGTGAGGAGCTCAGTCATCCGGGAGAGGCTCAGAGTAGAACCGCTGCTCCTCCACATTGAAAGGAGTCAGCTGAGGTGGTATGGGCATCTGATTAGGATGCCTCCTGGACGCCTCCCACTTGAGGTGTTTCAGGCACGTCCCACTGGGAGGAGACCCCGGGACAGACCCAGGACTTGGTGGAGAGACTATGTCTCCCAGCTGGTCTGGGAACGCCTTGGTATCCTCTCTGAAGAGCTGGAGCAGGTGGCTGGGGAGAGGGAAGTCTGGGCTTCTCTGCTTGAACTGCTGCCTCCGCGACCCGGACCTCCGGAAAAGCGGTAGAAGATGGATGGATTTAATTTAACTTATTGCCGAAGATGGCGGCGCGTTCACACAGTGGCTAGACACTCCAGACTACTGTGCTCTTTTTATGTTTTTCCTGGTTTTTTTTCTGCCTTTTTCTGTGCTCCTTCTGTGACAAACAAATTACTGACAGTCGCCAGCAACTTCTAGGCATCGGTTACAAACTTACCTCTGACATCTCTGGCGCTCATTCCAGTAATCACCACCAGATCCCTGA
>JAJAQF010000416.1:0-19091 GCA_020510985.1 Pholidichthys leucotaenia
TGTATATAACTTAAGTAAAAACTTTTAAATTCATTATTGATAAGCCTTAAAACTCCTTGCACTCCGGTCAATTTCCCTAAAAACGCCAAAAAATAACGTGCCCAAAGTAAATCAAAAGCTGTTCTTCAACCCTTTGCAGCATCTTCATGGGGTTGGTCTCATTTAAAAGAAAACACTTTGAATTTTTTGGCAAAACAGTCATAACCTCTCTCTCTAAGTGCTCCTGCCACTGAGTTACAGTCATCTAAACATACTGAACTTGAAGAAAATAAATTTGGCCTGGGTGTTTTTTTGGATAGAAATGCTTGCAAATAACACACAGCTTCAGGTCCAGGCTAGAAAATTCAACAGAAATGTAGAACCAAGTGTTATCCAGCTGAGGTCAAAATTTTGTAACAATACCACAAAAACTGAATATATTACACAGCTTATTTCTTAGGTAGTTCCCAGGCGTTTTTGAACTGTGCCAAATTGTGCCAAATGGCACAGTTTGGAAAAACGTCTGTAACTTTTGAATGATTCAATATAGAAGCTTCTTCTTGGGCTCTAATGAAAGGTGACACTCAGGGCTGTGTGTGTGTGTGTGTGTGTGTGTGTGTGTGTGTGTGTGTGTGTGTGGCGGGGGGGGTCCCCTCCTGCTACAGAGGACGGACATCGACCATCGCTACATGACGGAATAGTCATGTGGCGATGTGGCGACCGCGGCGCAGTCACACCCCCCCCCCCCGCTACAGAAGAATAGCGGGGGGGGGGGGGGTGTTCATGGTCCAGACGTGGCGTACGAACTGTGTACCGTGGCGCACGGACTTCGGACTTCGTGCGCTGCACAGTTGTAATTTACCGATCGGTCAAAAGTCATTTTTGATTACAATTTTCAGGAATAAAGAATAATTTAGCTTATAACACTTAGCTGTTCACAGCAGCTGGCGAACTTCTCTTCCTCATTGTCAGACGAACGCGACGCTGGTCCGCTTGTTACGGACTCGTGGTTCTGGTCTCGTGACCCGGTCAAAACATAATTCCATTATTGCGGTTTTGCGCTTCAGTGATTGCGGTTTTGGCGAATGATTTACGACCTTCGTCGTCGGCCTCCGTCGGTCTATGATGACCATGGAAGAGAATCCTAAACGTCTATTCTGCTGGAATAAAAAAAAAAAAAGGCACCGTCTGTGGCTGAACAGGCTGATGCGCGAATGGCAGTCCCTGTCACACAGGTCTCACTTGTGGGTGGTCTCTGTGCTGCTGGGTCTGTGACGGTTCTTCCTGCAGGTCCTTTTTTCATCTACAGCAGTCAGTCTCTCTTCACCCAGCCTCACACAAAACAGCTTTCGAACTTCTGTGCTTAAATTGGCTGGCTGCATTCGCAGCGTTGGTAGGCGGGTTCTTCTTGCTAGGTTTTCAGTCATTGGTTCTTCAAGGTTTCAGAAACCCAATTCAAGGCTCTTATTAGTCGAATGAGAGGTCAATCATATCTGATCTGTTCGTGGCTGTGTTTGTAGTGGAAGAACGGAAATGCAGCTTTTTTTTTCAGTGCGCTCTAGAACGCAGCGCCCTCGTGCGCTCTAGGACGCAGAGACGTGCCCGTCCGCGGTACACAGGAGTGCAACAGGTTAATTGCTTATCAATAATGCTTAATTGCCGAAATAATTCTTGAAGCAGTTTTTTTGCAAAGTTGTTGAGCTAAGAGCCTGGTAGGTTTATCCCCATCTTCAAATATTTTTTGCCGAGATTTAAGAAGAGATTCCTCTGCATGTTGAGTTGTTAAGAGGTCAAATTCAGTCTTTAAGATTGTTCTTCTTTAAGGAGCCCCGGTGTGGGGCTTATTGCATACTGATGGTCCGGGGGAGAATAGAGGAGGTGAGCTCAGAGATTTTATTTTTTCGATAGTTGTTAGTGTGAGAAGTAAAGGATATTATCTGTTCACGCAAATAAGCCTTCAATGCTTCCCAGCGAATAGATGCTGAAGTGTCCAGAATAGAATTAGTTTCAAGAAATAAATCAAGTTTGTCTGTTAAATAAGATAAAAAATTAGGGTCTGAAAGAAGAAGAGGATTGAAGCACCAGAGTCTAGGTGACATATTTTCCAGTATAGCCAGCTGAAGTTTAAGGGGTGCGTGGTCTGAGATAACAATCCCTTCATAGTCACAGGCTTTCATTGAGCCAAGTAAAAAGGCATCAAAAAAATCTATTGACGCTCTCCGTCCGCCGGAGAGCGCTGAGACAGCACCGCCCCCCACCCCTGTATCGGAGGCGTCCACCTCTACAAAGCACTGCAGCGCGGGGGTCCACCTTAGTCAGGACCCACGAGGAGGAAAACTCTGTCTTCAGAGTGGCGAAGGCAGCCGCGGCTTCCTCTGTCCACCGGAACGGCACCTTAAATTTGGGGACAAAGCGGCGGTAAAAGTTGGCGAATCCCAGGAATTGCTGGACCTCTTTCCTGGGTGGGGGGGGGGGGGGGCACTCAACTACCACCTTGACCTTGTCCGGATCGGGGATAATCTGGTTGTGGGTTACGATGAAACATATTAAAGACTTAAAAGACTTCAAGCAACAACTCCAACAGGTTTTAGCAGCTCTTAAGGAAGAGCTGAAAAAAGAGATGAAGGAGGAAATTATGGGTCTCCGAAGAGAAATGGCGCGCAAGCTAGCTGAAAACATGGAGGAGCTGCGCGCTCAACGGGCATGTATGACAGAAGCACAGGCTCGAATATCGAAGTTGGAAGACTGGAAGACCGAGGCAAGCGAGTGGCTGCAGACCCTGACGGCACAAACACAGAGGATGCAGGAAAAGATAACCGACCTGGAGAGCAGGTCCAGGCGGAGCAATATACGCATCTTCGGGATTCCGGACGGCATTGAAGGCAACTCGATGACGAAATTCATGGATCATTTCTTAAAAAAAGAGCTTGAACTGCCCAATGAAATGGACCTGCAGATCCAACGAGCGCACAGAGCCTCGGCACAGAACCCGAATCCAAACTCTACACCCAGGTCAGCTGTGGTAAACTTTCTGAAATACGACATAAAGGAAAGAATCCTGACACAAGCATGGAAAAAAAAGATACGAGTCGGCGACAAACAGATATTCTTTGACTATGACTACCCGACAGAAATTGTGCAGCAGCGAAAGAAATATACCAACATTAAAAAAACGCTGAAAGAGAAAAAAATTAGATTCCAAACGCCACCAACGAAGATGAAAATTCATTGGGAGGACGATGTAAAAACTTACAACACGGCCAGAGAGGCAGCGCGGGACATGACGGAGCGAGGCTTTGTGGTGAGCATACCGGAGGAAGCAGCTGGGGCAGCGGCGGCACTGAACGCATCGCGACAGCCAGAGTGGAGACAAGTGAGCGGCAGAAGACGGGAGACGGACGTGGCACACCGGGCCCAAGAAAAACTGCAAGGCTTTCAACGGAAAGCCTAGATTATAACAAAGATTAAGAAGGACACAGAATAAATGAAGGCCAAGAAGACAAGGTAAAAGAGAAACAAACGGCTAGGAGAGGTTTAAGTGATTTTTGTTGGACACTTCTAGACTAATGACTATTACTTGGATAGTAACTACAGGTCTAGGGAGGGCCCCTCACTCGGTGAGGACATTCCCTCCACCCACCAACAGGGACCAGTGGGCAGAAGAAAGGCCCAAAGTACGGAGGTCGAGATCTGAATGTAATATGTATGATGGAAAATGAATAAAAATCCAAGTTACAAAAAAAAAATCGAGAACGAATTGAGCGAATCGAGAACGAATTGAGCATAGGTTAGGTCTGCGTAGCTGGGCCTCGCCATTACGGCGTAGGCCCAGGCTAATGCTCACCCTTCCAAAAGGTTAGCAATGTATCCAATTCGGCTGTGATCAGTAGGGAAGTCCCCAGGGACGCGCTGGAATACCGACTCACACTGGGGGAGGAACCCCCGAGCTTCACTGAGCTTACCGCTGAAGCGCGTGGGCGTGGGAATTGGAGTGAGCCGGGTTGACCGGCGGGAGCTGGCCCGCTAGGCTGAGCCGGAGGGTACACCTGCTGAGAATCCAGACGGTCCAGCTGGCGATTAATTTGGACTAATTGATTTAAAACTACCTGCTGCTGGTGAGTGATTTGATCCACTCGAGCCTCAAGAGTGTTAAGCTGGAGTGCGAGCCTGCTGTCCGCTGGGCTGCTCTGCTGGAGCCGTACTGACATAAGTTCGGACCCAGGGAACACGCACACAGGCTCGAGTGAGATTCAGCAGCTTTATTAAGGAAATAATGAGGGTGTGAGTGCGTGTGTGCAGGATGTGATGTGCTGTAGGAGGACGGGATGCGTCGAGGGCGAAGCAGTGCGCCGTACAGCCAGGCAACCCAAAGGGCAGAGCAAACACAAGGATTAATCGCAGGTGTACACCCAGCGGTATTAATACTCTGACTGGTGCTTAACCAGAAAATCAATAGAATGTAAACAAGCTGATAATAACATCAGACCTACCGCTCGTCAGGTGTCGCCATGCGTCCATGTGCTCATCCTGGTCCTTATTTTGTCTTCTGTCGGTAATTTTCGCTTTCTCTCTCACATCCAGAAACTCTCGCATTTATCTTGTGATTTATTCCACCTCGATTTCAGTTAAATAACGCCGCCGAACCGGCAGTATTGTCCTCTCCATCATGTGCAGCTTTGTCAACGAAAAGTGTACATGCGCCGGACCATCTTCTGCTGTCACAGAAGGTAAATATTTCCCTTCAGAAGCTAAATAATCCCATTTAGAATCATAGCAAAATTTGAAGCAAATGCTTCCTCCCTGTGGAATCTATGTTGTGCAATTGTTTATACATCTCTTCTTCTGCACCCCAGAAATGATATCAGATTTGAAGAAGTTCTGGTGGGTTGAACTGAGTCCTCCAGTGAACAGCAATAAGCTATATGTGTCTGCCATCTAGTGATGTGAAATGCTTGGTATATCTGGGTTCATTTTGTTTTGTTTTTTTTCATACTTTTTGACCTATCATGTGACAGGTGCCTATCTGCGACACCAGCCGCAGGAGAAGTGGATCATGTAATCAGATTTAATCCTTAACTTCAGTGGCTCACAGTCTCAGCTGTCTGATGGAAAATGACTGTTATCACATCTTCATTCTGTGCTGACGTATCTGGCAATCACTCGGTTTAATTCTTGCTGCGTCACATACTGTCCAGATGCACACCTGTTCTTGAAATCCAGCGTGGCTATTCAGACAGCATAAATCCACTAATAACACGGTGTTAGCATAGCACTGTTCTAAGGCGCTTCTGAAGATTGCAGTCAGTCTCACACAACCCACCGATATGCTTTTGTCCTTAAGAAGAAGCCAACTTTATTGTCATTCAGTCCATACAGCCAATCATGTACAGTAGAACGAAATTACATTTCTCCTATCTACAATGTTAATCACATCCAGAATCAGAAGGGTCGCTGCCATGCAAGGCGCCGCTACAAACAACTTTTGCTGAGCACCAAGCTAGAAGGCAGGAAGTACTATTCTTATATGGTCTTTGGAACGACCCGGTTGGGCCTTCAACCCATGACCTCCCAGTTGTGGGGCGGATGCTCTATCAACTAGGCCATCACTCTGGTACAAAGCGGACAACTGCAACAAAGGAAAAATAATCTATACTGCTCAAAAAATGAGATGATGATGAGATTCAACCTTATTGTCATTACACATGTATGAATACAAGGTAACGAAACGTGACTTGGCATTTGGGCACGCTCTGCAGAGCGCATCCAAGGCCGGGGCAGCCACTAGGCACCAGTCATAAAGAGAAAAGAAAAAAAAGAGAAGGGATAATGACACAGTAGGCGAGAGAACAAAACATGTTTATCACATTGTCGTTCAGTAAGTGAGCGAAATTTTGATTGCAGGAAAAAAAACCCTCAATGCACATTTAGCAGACAACAGAACCAACAGAACCAAAGTCAGAGAGGATCAGTGAATGAATGGATGTAATTCAGTATAAGTGAATCAGTGTGTTCGTGTATGTTGAATGCAGGTGGGTGTTTATCAGTTACTGGAGGCAACAAATCTCTCCCAGCCGAGATGTTATGTCTTAGTGTCTGAAACTCGGAAGCATGTCCTTGAGGCATGGCAGATGGAAATTTCCTGAGCCAGTCACTGTCCCTGAGTTCAGATTGTAGCACACCAGAATGTTTATGAAGAGAAGCACAATCTTCTGTTTTGTCTTAATCCAGGAGGAAAATAGTCAACAGGGCACCGAATTCAAGGTCTGATAACACAGATCACTGAGAGCATAGAATTTACAGCTCTTGCAATACTGTGTTCATAATTTCCATACATAGGCTTTAAATCCATTCTTGGAGGGCACCAAAACGACTCCAGATGTTTCCCTTCTAAACATGGGAAGCATGTCCGGCAGAGTCCATCTCTCTACAGTGCATGCCAGATGGTAATTTCCATGTAGTCTTGCCGTCAGTTAGTGCTCTCCCCCGTCTAGTCGAATTGTTGAAGAAGCAGCTACGCCGGGACCGCTTTGATTAGCTCTTCTAGTTAAATTTTCGATACACCAGGAAACTCCAGAGCAAAATCATCAGAAAATCCTGTGATCGTGCCAAACCAGATAGATGTTTCCACATCATCAGTCGAATCATGCAGACACATGTGTTCCAATCCATGGGTCTCTCCACAGGGGCTCCCCCTGGCCCAAATTTATGTAAAAAGTTGTTAATTTTATTAAAGCCGCTCACCAAATCCATTTTTTCATTTGGATCAAGATTCAGCCAGAAGAACAGCGACGCAGACAAGACAGCAAGCTGGGATTCTCAGTTAGGGAGGGTGGAGGAGGGTGAAAGAGGGAGCAGAAGAAAAAGCGACCGTTCTCTCTGAAGGGCAGGAAGGAAAAATAAAGGGAACACTTTGAAAACACATCAGATTTTAATGGGAAAAAATAAGCTGGATATCGAAATGGTGGTAGGCTAGTCCAGCTTACTCAGATTAAAAAGTGTTCCTTTAATCTGAGTAAGCTCGACTAGCCTGCCACAATTTGGATATCCAGCTTATTTTTTCCCATTAAAATTTGATGTGTTTTCAAAGTGTTCCCTTTATTTTTTGAGCAGTATATTTCCAGAAAAAGAAAGTAGCTTAATCTTTTCCCAGAAGGAGCAAGCTCCATTTGTGACTGCAGCAGTGAAGAGGCTCTTGGCAACACATTGACTGCCGGCTGCGTTTACTACGTAGGGTCAGTTTGTATTTATTTGAGCTAAAAATATCTATCCATATTAATAAAACTGTGGCGAACATATTTTGACTGCATATGTATAGCACAGGATTGAGATGCTTAGAATTACATATATATTCTGTAACCTCACGTCTTTGAAGGAACAATGTGTCTGGACCTCCTGGGGATTACAGCAGGAGGTGGAGGTGCCTTTGGTGAGGACTCTGAGAGGACTTCCTGACCTCCTGGGGTCAGATGGAGGATGAAGGGACTTGGGGGATGTGATGACAATGTGATTCTGTCTTTGATGTCCCAGGTATAAAAGTGAGGGGTTGGGGGAGTTCGGTCTCTTATTCTGTTGAGATGAAGCTGGAGATGTGAGATCGTCAATAAACCTGAATTGAGAAATATATTCAGCCTCTTTATTTCACGCTCTCCACATTGGTGACCCAAGACGTGCAACGGCCGGAGACAGTTCCCCCGAACCAGACTTGTCAGGGACCGCTCGAGCAAGCGCAGTCTCGGTCAAGCTACCAGAGTTCTGGCAGGACAACCCAGACTCGTGGTTCCTCCAGACCGAAGCCCAGTTTGCACTCGGGGGAGTAACGGCAGATGACACAAAATTCTACCACGTCATCGCCAAGCTCGACAACCGCACAGCTCGATACGTGCGGAGCCTGGTGCAGCAACCGCCCGCTGGCGACAAATACAGCGAGCTGAAGGCTGCCCTCATCCAGTGTTTCACGCCCTCAGCCGAGGAGAGAGCTAGGAGGCTCCTAGCTCTGCACGACTTGGGAGGACGCAGGCCAGTCGACCTGATGGAAGACATGCTACAGCTGAGAGGCACAGACAATGATGATTTCCTCTTCAAGCACATCTTCCTGAGAACCCTTCCATCGCAGACGAGGGCGACCCTGACAGGCACTCATTTCGTGACCCAGCGGGACTTCCGCGTGCTGGCCCGAGAAGCGCAGTGGATCCTCAACTCCTGCGAGGAGCAGGCGGCCACCGCAGCAGTGGTAGACCTTGGCGCGGTGGCCGGGAGCAGTGGTGGGCCAGAGGCGGCGGAATCGATCCCACCAACAATGGCAGCAGCGAGGTCCCGACGCAGCGGAGGAGACGACCTCTGCTTTTACCATCGGCGTTTCGCAGAGAGGGCGCGCAGGTGTGTACCGCCGTGCCACTTCAAGAGCTCGGGAAACGCCAGGACCGGGAGTCGTTAGCAGCATCGGCCCTCGGCGAGCGAAACACGCTGCGCTGCCTCACGGATGCGCGCTCTGGGTGGCACTTCCTCGTGGACACGGGCGCCCAAGTGAGTTTCATCACCCCAACCTACGCTGACTGGCTGGCAGGCCCCCGTGGTAACGGAGCAACAGCGGCGAACGGCTCGAGCATTAAGACCTTCGGCGAAAGGACGCTGCTTCTGTCCTTGCACGGCCGCACTTATGAATGGACTTTTATTATAGCAGCGGTGAGTTTCAACATGTTAGGTGCTGATTTTCTGTGCTCACATGGGTTGTTAGTTGATCTTGCCAATAGACGCCTGGTTAATGCACTCGCTTTTTACTCCATTCCTTGTGCAGCTCGAGTGTCCCCGCCACCGCGCGCACGTTGTCGTGAAATCCTTCAATGTGGTTTTCTTGATTTTTTTTTCTTATTTTGTCTCTCATAGTTGAGGTATACCTATGATGAAAATTGGAGACCTCTCTCATCTTTTGAGTGGGAGAACTTGCACAATTGGTGGCTGACTAAATACTTTTTTACCCCACTGTACATGTCGACCTCGTGGGCCCCCTACCGTCGTCGCAGGGGTTCACACATCTTTTGACAATGGTGGACCGAACCACGCGTTGGCCGGAAGTGGTCCCACTGGCATCCACCACGGCTGCAGAAGTGGCCCGCGCATTTTTAACGGCTTGGATAGCGCGTTTCGGGGTTCCGTCAGATATTACGTCCGACAGGGGACCTCAATTTGTGTCTGAACTTTGGTCAGCGATGGCCCACAGCTTAGGCGCGACAATTCATCGCACTACCGCTTACCACCCCCAGGCTAATGGTTTATGCGAGCGTTTTCATAGATCATTGAAGGCAGCCCTCAGAGCGTCGCTTACGGATGCAAATTGGGTAAACAGACTACCATGGGTTTTATTGGGGTTGCGTTCTGCGCCTAAAGAGGACTTAAAGGCCTCCCCAGCGGAGTTGGTTTTCGCGCAGCCTCTCCGGCTGCCAGGCGAGTTTCTGCCAGACCATCCGACGCCAGGGCATCCCCCGGCTCAGTGGTCATTGATCGGCACGGGAGCGGACATGCTTCCGGGCCCCGTTCATCACACTTTTCCGTGTGTTTTTGTTCCCGAATCTTTAAAAAATGCCGAATTTGTTTTTGTCAGGCACTAGGCTCTGCGCCCAGCCCTGCGCCCACCTTACAATGGCCCATATAGAGTGCTGGAAACAGGTGATAAGCATTTTGTGCTAGATTTGGGGGACAGAAGGGAAACAATCAGTATAGACAGACTAAAGCCTGCTTTTGTGTTAAACGACGAGTCTGTACAAGTGGCGAGGGCTCCTCGACGCGGCAGACCCCCAGGAAGCATGTCCTGGAGCCCCCGCAGGGATCAAATAACGATTCTCATCCTCAGTTGGCAGATTCACTGCAAGATGGCGCCGCAGGGGCTGCGAAGCCCGCTTACAGCAAGTTTGGGAGATGCTTGAAGCCCAGACGGCATGTGGACTAATGTGTGGTTTTATCATGTTGTGTGGATTATGCTGCATTGTTTCATTCTTCGACGTTTGGGGGGGGGGGGGGTGATGTGGCGAACATATTTTGACTGCATATGTATAGCACAGGATTGAGATGCTTAGAATTATATATGTATTCTGTAACCTCACGTCTTTGAAGGAACAATGTGTCTGGACCTCCTGGGGATTACAGCAGGAGGTGGAGGTGCCTTTGGTGAGGACTCTGAGAGGACTTCCTGACCTCCTGGGGTCAGATGGAGGACGAAGGGACTTGGGGGGATGTGATGACAATGTGATTCTGTCTTTGATGTCCCAGGTATAAAAGTGGGGGTTTGGGGGAGTTCGGTCTCTTAAGGCACTTTTCCACTTGGAACCCAAAGGCCTCGTTTGGCCTTGGACCGAACAGTCCTGTTCCGGCACTGGTGGTTTTCCACAGCACAAGGCTCACTGTAGTATGGGTGGGAGAAGGAGGGAGTTGGAGGCGGGGTTTTGAGGGAGTTGGAGGCGGTGCTACACTCCCCTTGAGGCTGTGCCATTTTCCCTGGACCAATTAGTAGTCCAAGAGCTATTTAATATCATTTTGGTGGTGAGGCTGCTGTGTATTATTATGCATTACTCATCTCATGTAACCTTGTGCCATTGCAATGATGCAATTGTTTCGTATATTTAATGTGGACGTGTGGATCTTTAATATCACAGTTACAAGTACTGGGACAGCCATCTAATAAAAAATATCTTACAAAATTACAAGTCCACATTTTCTTTAAAGTGTACTTGTTAATGCTGAGTACAGAATTGTGTGAGGCACACCAAAACAGTTGTTGCTGTACACCCCACACTCACCCGTCCTTACAATGGCTAAGTTGAATATTTTGTGCAGATAAAACCATTACCTGGGTTGGCAATATGAACATTTCCAAATACAGAACTTAAAATATTAGGTGTCCCTGTTGTTGCACATGGATATAAAGCTTGGTCAGTAGTGGCTGGCTTTTAATGTATGTGTCGGCAGTTATTGGACTCCATAACACACTGCAATGACAAATTTTTCCCAACCTTTTTAAGGGTTTTAAGACAGTGTAAAACTTAGTAGTAACAGACAGCACATGATGTCAACAGTCACGGGTTTACTCAACGTTATTAACACTGGTCATTGATTAATGTACAGTATATACATAATAATGGTTGGGAAAACGGGTCACACACGCCGTGCGAGGGTTTCAAAGACTGCCATGAGAGTGTTATTGAGGGCAGCATTCTGCGCAATTTCCTCCCTTCGTACAGCAACTTCGGCTTCCCTGAACTGACGGACCTCATCCACAAGCAGTGAATTGAGTTCCAACTGTTGCCGCTGGAGCTCCCTCTGCTCACGTTGATGTTCCCGCTGAAGCTCCATCTGTTCACGGTGCTGTTCCCTTTCTGCTTCTTGCATCGATGCAAAAATAGTTGAAAGGTCTTGTTTTGTGTTGCTCCGCTTCCTCTTACCTACAAGACAGAAATGTGAGCTGGTGTCAGTAAAATCAACCTCAAAACATGTAGCAGTACATCCCCAAAAATTAATACAAAAGTTAAATATTTTTGACACATGTCAGAAAGTGAGACCCATATATTATACAGAATCATTAATCAGACAGTGAAGTATTGTTACATTTTAATCATTTATTGGCTCACAGCGCATGAATATCCAAAATTACTTTTCTCGAAAAATCGATGGTTATGTTAAAAATAGATATTAAAAAAAGAGGAGTGTTCTCAAAAGTATGAGGATTTATGGAGAAACGGATTTCATTTTCCAGCTGGAGTGACCATCGGCCCACAGTGCCTAAACAATCAAAACCTGGTGTAATGGACAAGGCATCACTGTGTTTGATTTGGCCAGGAAACTCTCCTGACATAAAACCCATATGGATTGTCAAGATTATGACAGATACCTTCTTATATGACTTTAACTGTCTTTTGTGAGTCACAAAAAACACACTGTACCATGACATTGCAGTTATTTTGAAATGTTCCTGTACAAGGGACACACACTGGTGAAAGTCAAGTGCTGGGTTTGAAAAAATTACTTTTTTTATGAGTATCACAACTGTGTATTTGTACAATACGTTTAGTAAAAGCTGGGTTTATGTTTCAAATGCCTAGCTTTTTATGGTGGTCAAAAAATTCTAGAGGTGACCCAAATTCTATGGTGGAGAGACCCAGCTGGTCTATCATCTCTGAAGAGCTGGAGCAGGTGGCTGGGGAGAGGGAAGTCTGGGCTTCTCTGCTTGAACTGCTGCCTCCGTGACGCGGAGTAGCAGTAGAAGATGGATGGATGGAAAAAATTCTGAATGCATTTATACAGTAGGCTCAACTGAATCATGAAAATGAAGCATGCTGACTTTCAAATAATGAGTTTTGTGCTACAACAGCTCATTAGCTTTTCCATGCCTGTGATTAAATATGCAATTGCATTGCTGGACTTTTTTGATATGCTTTACATGAAACAATAAACTGTACCGTGAGTATTACATTATTACAATATAATATAATTATATTATTTGACTATTGGGCTTTACCTGTGCGTGAAAGTGTTGACGGAGATGTGCCAAACTGTGAGTGAGCTGGACTTGGTTCTGGTGCCGGATGATCTAGATCCGTAGCAGGAGAAGCCGGGGTGCTCGTATCGCGGGAGGTGGGCTCCGTCGGTGTGGAAGCATAATCTAAAAAAAAAAATAAAAGCACTTGTAATAGTTAACACGACAGTGCAACATGTACGCCAAGTTTTTTTTTTTTTTTTTTTAAAAACCGTGATGCGAGCTAGCTAGGGCGGCAACAGCTACGATCCACTCGTGAGCCACAATAACGGCGTGGGACTTGTTATTTATTTATTGTTATACATAATTATAGTTAGCATGAAACAGGCTGGATAAGGTAAAAACATTAATGTCAAGAAAAAAAACCACTCACCGTCTGTGGTTAACGTAATTGTCGCCGAGGGGTCCACTCCCAGCTCCGGTTTCCATCAATTTGGTCCATGAGATTGAACCACTTCCAATGCTGCGGTTCGCCCCGCTTCTACTGTTATGATCCTTTATGGATCGGTACGAAAGTGCAACATGTAAAAAAAAAAACAAAAACTTTTAACCAGGATTACAACTAACTATTTCATCAGATATTGTCAACACAAAAAACAACATACAAGGATGGACATAGCATTAAGCTAGGTCATCGTTTAAACACGATTAAGTTTTCGTCTGTCCTAAGTGAACTTTCCACTGTTGGAAAAAATAACATAAAGCATGAATATCAGATCACTTACCGTCCTGTATATCACAATATCACGGCTTCAACTGCTGAAGTTGGGTGCGTCGCGGCTGCACATTCAATTCAATTCGGGTGGCTGGGTCTAATTCCCGGTGCGTCTCCGTGTAATTTCTGATGCGTCTGTTTGTGCGCACCACTGCAGGCTCAGTCTGCTTCCCTCTGCATTCTCTCATCAGCCGAAACGCACAGGAAACTCTGCTGGACTGCGGTGTTAGATTTCTGCTGATTTCTGTTAAGCCATTCTCTCGTTGTGGTTTATAATTGTGATATCCTACCGTGTAGCAATGATCACACTTGAGTTATTTCTTTGGCTAACTCTGCCGTTTATTCTGCAACACACATAATATGACTGAACATGGATTCTGCGCGGGGTTTTCACACTCTTGTTCTAATGTGTCCCCTTAATAGTAGTGCTGAACAATACAGGTAGTTCCCCCTAGAGGCATGTGCCAGTAATGTTTTAAATTAGACTTGCAGTCTACCACATCCCTCCCCTCTAGATTAAACTACTTTTAATTACACTAGCCAATTATGCTAGACATCCTGGAACTCCCATTTAACCCTAAACAATCACAGTTACTTTTAACTTCTTAAACACATGTGCCATACACATAATTTCTTTCTCTCTCTTTTTTTTTTTACATGTATAACACACATAACAGTCTAACTGGGGATTTGGTTTGACTACCGCATCCCAGTGAGGTTCCAGGACGCATTCTTGTCCTGTGGCTGGGGAACTCACTACTGACTAAGTATAGTCCTTCAAGTAGTCTGGAGCTTTCCTAGCTCGCTGAGATCTTCTCACGGTGGGTGAGCCAACTGCAGGTGAAGACTCAGACTGCTCCACTGTTTCGGCTGCTGCAGTGCTGCCCGTAGAATCTGCAGAGACGGTTACCTCAGGTTTCACCTGAAGTGGTGGTTCGTTGATGCTCTCCTCAGGATGGGTGTCAGACAACACCTCTGGTGCCATCGGCAGGGGAATGGAGCTCCTACCACGAACTTGGTCGATGTGTCGCCTCACCACTTGTCCATGACCTAATGTCACCTTGAATGACACAGGGCCTGTCTTTTCTGTTATTTCTCCTGGTACCCAGGCTGGTCCTGAGCCAAAGTTGCGGGTGTAGACCACGTCTCCTTCTCTCAGTATTCTCTCTCTAGCATGCATGTCATGATAACCTTTTTGTTTCTCTTGTTTATCATGCACTTTGTTTCTGAAGTCTGGATGTATTAAGTCAAATGTTGACCTCAACTTCCTTCCACACAACAGCTCAGCTGGTGACTTGCCAGTTGTAGATTGGGGTGTTATTCGATAGCTGAACAGAGCTCTCGACATTCGGGTTTCAATAGAGTCTCCTGTCATCTTTTTCATGAGTGACTTGAATGTCTGCACGGCCCTCTCGGCTAAGCCGTTAGAAGAAGGATGGTATGGCGCAGTCGTGATGTGACGTATGCCATTCTTTTCAGAAAACTCTTGGAACTGTTCACTCGTAAAACCTGTACCGTTATCTGATACTATGATTTCAGGTAGCCCATGTTGGCTGAAACTCTTTCTAAGACATTCAATGGTAACAGTAGAAGTAGAGCTACTCACAGAATATGCATCGATCCACTTTGAGTATGCGTCAACTATGATCAGGAACATTCTTCCCATCCATGGACCTGCGTAGTCAATGTGAATTCTTCTCCATGGTTTATCTGGAACTTCCCAGGGATGTAGTGGGGCTGCTGGAGGACTGTTCCTGTTCTCCTGGCATGCCGCACATGACTTCACAAGCGCCTCCACCTCTGCATCCATGTTGGGCCACCACATGTAACTCCTCGCCAACGCTTTCATGCGAGTGATGCCAGGGTGTGCTTGGTGTAGTTGTTGCAGTAAGGCATTCCGACCAGGTGGTGGAACAACCACGCGTCCTCCCCACAGGATACAACCTTCCTGGGTGCTGAGCTCATCCTGTCGTCGGGCATAGGGAATGAACTCAGGACTGTTCATCTTCGGCCATCCTCGCAAGATGTATTCTCGCACTCTTGCTAGAACAGGGTCTTTGTCTGTCCACTTCTTTATTTGTTGTGCGTTCACCAGGGGCACGCCGATATCTTCAAACAATAGCACTCTCTCCTCCTCCTCAGGCGTGCTGTCTCTTCCTCCATCCAAGGGTAGCCTACTCATCGCGTCAGCATTCGTATGGTCCCGTCCGGCTATGTAAACGATGGTGTACTCATACGCTGCTAATGTAACGGCCCATCTCTGAATTCTCTGAGATGTCATCTGGGGTATGGCTCTCATTTCACTGAACAGTGAAATTAGTGGCTTGTGGTCAGTCACTATAGCGAACTGTCTCCCGTACAGGTATTTGTGGAATTTTTTTACACCAAATACTACTGCAAGGCCCTCCTTGTCTAGCTGGGAGTAGTTTTTCTCAGCTGCACTAAGAGTTCTTGAGACGAACCCTATGGGTCTCTCTGAGCCATCCTCCATACGATGAGAGAGTACAGCACCCACACCGTAGGGTGATGCGTCACACGCCAGGATGAGTGGTTTGTTTGAATCATAGTGCACTAACACACTACAGGACTGAAGTAGCGCTTTGGACTCTTCAAACGCCTTCTGCTGCTTGACCCCCCATGACCATTTTTCTTCCTTCTTAAGTAAGGTATGTAGTGGTGCCAGCAGCGTGGAGAGCTTTGGGAGGAACCTATGGTAATAGTTCAACAAGCCCAGGTAGGCTTTTAACTCAGTAACATTTTGTGGCTCAGGCGCCTCCGCAATGGCTTCCACTTTGTCTGTTAGAGGGTGTAGACCACTGGCGTTGATCTTGTGGCCTAGGAACACCACCTCTTTTCCCATGAACTCACACTTGCTTCTTTTCAACCTCAGACCGCTTTTCTCCAACCGTTGAAGCACTTCCTTCAGCGTTTTCAGATGTTCTTGTTCATTTGGTCCTGTACAAAGGATGTCATCCAAATAAACGGCAACATTCGGAATTCCACCTAGGATGCCCTCCATAGTTCTCTGGAATATAGCAGGACTGGAAGCTACTCCAAATGGTAAGCGTGTGTAGGTATATAAGCCTTTGTGTGTATTGATGGTTACATACTTTCTTGATTCTTCTTCCAGGACTACTTGTTGGTAGGCGTGACTCATGTCTAATTTCGTGAAGTGTCGGCCGCCGTTCAGCTGTGCGAAGAGGTCCTCCACTTTAGGAATTGGATACTGATCCACCCGTGATGCTCGATTGACAGTGAGTTTGTAATCTCCACATATTCTAATGGAGCCATCCGGCTTTCTCACTGGGACTATGGGCGCCGCCCATTCTGCAACCTGCACTGGCTCAATGATCTTGTCATCCAGCAGCCTCTGTAGCTCGCTTTCAACCAGTGGCTTGACTGCATAGGGTACCGGTCGGGGTTTGCAGAATCGTGGTTGGGCCTCCTTGTCCACATTAATCTTTGCAGTGACACCTTTTAGCTGTCCTACGCCTTCTTTGAACACCTCAGCGTGTCTTTCGAGGATCTCCTCCAGCTGCAATTTGGGCTGAGATTCCACTTTATTCACCAACTGATCAATCATGGCCAGTTCTTGTAGCCAACTTCGCCCTAGTAGATTTGGTCCTTCGCTCCCAACTACTACTACAGGTAAGTCCTTTTCTTTGTTTTCGTGCTGCACCTTCACTTGTGCCATGCCTAGCACGTCTAGCTTCTCTCCTGTGTATGTTTTTAATTTTAATGAACAGGGATTTAATTCTGCTGTGTCTGTTTTCTTCCACAGTTGTGTATATTGCTGTTTACTTAATATGGTTACTCCACAGCCTGTATCAACTTCAAATGTTACTTTCATTCCATTAACATTCATGGTACGCGTGATGGGCGCTACCTTGGTCAGCTCCTCTGACGTGTTGTAAATTGTGTGAAAACCCATGTCTTCTGTATCACTTTCTCCCTCCCCTCTCAGTTGATTCGCTCGCTGTTCCTTTCCTGGGCCCTTGTTTTCATACTTTTGCCCATTAACTGTCGCTTTCAGCACCTGTGCGCTGTCCACCTTTATTCTACATGCTTTCTTAATGTGCCCTCGCTTGCCACAATTATGACACAGCTCAGTGGCAAATTTGCACTCGGCGGCATTGTGCTGGCCTTTGCAGCGATAACAACTGGGGAATTTGTGCTGAGTTTTGTCAGTCAACACTTTGTGGACACCTACTTGGGTCTTAGGTACACGAACATGCGTTGCTGTGTCCTCTGTTAGCTTCCCTTGCATCTCTCTCACATCTTTAGATGCTGTTTCCATCGCTTGGCATAATTCCAAAGCCTTTGCAAAAGTGAGTTTTGTTTCAGATAAAAGTCGCCGTTGCATTCGGTCATCATTCACTCCACACACAAGTCTGTCTCTTAACATTTCTTCCAATGAGTCTTTGTAATCACAGTGCAGTGTTAATTTCCTCAATTCTGCCACATACTCTGCTATGGACTCAGTGTTCCTCCTTATGCGTGAATTAAATTTGAATCGTTGCACGATTTCACTCGGTTTGGGGCTGAAGTGCTTCTGAAGCTCAGCAGTAAGCTGGTCGTACGTTTTATCTTTTGGTAATGCAGGGCTTATTAAATTTCTCAACAAGCTGTAAGTAGTTGCACCAACTCCACTCAACAGTACAGCCTTCCTTTTGTCTGGCTCCTCAATGTCATTAGCTTGGAAGAAAAAGTCCAACATTTCACTATATTCTTCCCATGACTGAGTCGAGTTATCAAAAGGGGTTACCGTTCCGATTACAGCCGCCATTGCTCGTCGTGGTGGGGAAACCTCGTTTTTCCTCCTCTGAACTTGCACTCGAACTACTGGAGTCACTTGAGTTCGCCACACTTGCAATGTTCTCTGTTTCTCGCCGCTGATTTTTTTTCTTTTAATCCTCGTCGCCAATTGTGTGATATCCTACCGTGTAGCAATGATCACACTTGAGTTATTTCTTTGGCTAACTCTGCCGTTTATTCTGCAACACACATAATATGACTGAACATGGATTCTGCGCGGGGTTTTCACACTCTTGTTCTAATGTGTCCCCTTAATAGTAGTGCTGAACAATACAGGTAGTTCCCCCTAGAGGCATGTGCCAGTAATGTTTTAAATTAGACTTGCAGTCTACCACAATAATATCACTTGTTCGCGGGCTCACTGACGAAAAATTGCAAATGGCGACCAGCAAGCGATTCTGGAAAGTCAGTGTAACGCCCACGTAACGCCCACTCTCATGACGCTACGCACAGACCAATGAATGACCAGCAGTGGCGTGATGAAACGGGGCCGGGAGCCTTCGGACCTGCTTTTTACGGTGCCGAAAAAAGTGTCAGTTAAACTGGAACTGTTCCGAAAAAGGGAACTGTGAGGCCTTTGGGTTCCGAGTGGGAAACCGGACAATGGAGGCCGATCGGGGCCAAACGGGGCCTTTGGGTTCCAAGTGGAAAAGCGCCTTTATTCTGTTGAGATGAAGCTGGAGATGTGAGATCGTCAATAAACCTGAATTGAGAAATAAATTCAGCTTCTTTATTTCACGCTCTCCACAAAACAAGTAATGCAAGTAATGCATCTGATCAAATTTCAGTAACTGCATTACTGAATTTTTAAACAGTAATTTCGCTGCACAGCACGTTACTGTGTGACAGAGATCATCCTGCGCAGTTCGCCCCACACGGGACACGAACCCGCGACCTCTCAGTCAACTACACAGTTCGAGCATGGGAGACACAGCACGATCGCGCTGAGCTAAAGGTCCGACCGATAGCTCAGCGCTACCGATACTGTATGAGGCTTTCGGGAGGGAGGTTTACTTACGTTCTACGCCGAACAGTACTAGTTGGCATCCGTTACAACTG
>JAJAQF010000417.1:0-19076 GCA_020510985.1 Pholidichthys leucotaenia
TAGTCAGAAACGTGAACCTAGAGACTCCAGCGGTCATAGTCCAATGTATTCCTGGGGCCAGAGCAGGCGACATCGAGTCAAATTTGAAAATGCTGGCTAAAAGTAACTGTAAATATTCCACAATTGTTATTCACGCTGGCATTAATGACATCCGTCTCCGGCAGTCGGAAGTCACGAAACTTAATGTAGAATCGGTGTGTGAGTTTGCAAAAACGATGTCTGCCACTGTAGTATTCTCTGGGCCCCTCCCCAATCTGACCACTGATGACATGTTTAGTCGCTCGTCATCCTTGAACCGCTGGCTGTCTGTGTGGTGTCCTAAAAATGAGTGGGCTACATTGACAATTGGAGCTCTTTATGGGGAAAACCTGGTCTTATGAGACGAGACAGCATTCATCCCACTTTGGATGGTGCTTCTCATTTATCTAACAATCTGGCATCTTTTTTATCCAAATTTCCAAAACCGTGACTACTCAGAGTTGGGACCAGGAAGCAGAGTCGCAGTCTTACACGCCTCTCTGCAGCTCCTCTTCATCCGCCACCCCTCAGCTTAGCCCCTGTCTTCCCCATCAGAGAATCGTTGTCTGCTCCCTCCAAAGTAAATAAAAATATAATGTATAAGCATCCCAAAGTGATAAAGCAAAATATTGGTAAAACTCAAATTAAACATAAAGCCTCTAAATTGAATGATCTGAATGATTTGGCCTCTGTTCCTCCTCATAATTTAAAAATTAAATGTGGTTTATTAAATATTAGGTCTCTAACTCCCAAGTCTGTTAGTCCATGATCTGTTAATTGATCATCAGATTGATTTAATTTCCCTTACAGAGACTTGGTTAGGGCAAGAGGATTATGTTGGTTTAAATGAATCAACTCCCTCTGGTTATTTAAATTGTCAAAATCCCAGAAGTTCTGGTCGTGGAGGAGGAGTAGCAACAATTTACCATTCCAAATTACTAGTTAATGTAAAGCAAAAAACATGTTATAATTCCTTTGAGGGCCTGGTCCTCAGTGTTGGGCACTTTAGCAATTTCAGGTTAAACCCAATTTTATTTGCCATAGTTTATCGTCCCCCATCAACCTATTCAGAATTTTTATCCGAATTTGCTGATTTCTTAGCTGATTTAGTGCTGAAATCTGATAGAATAATTATAGTAGGGAACTTTAATATACATGTGGATGTAGATAGTGACTGCCTTAATGTGGCATTTAATTCAATATTAGACTCGATTGGGTTTTCTCAGAAAGTAGGAAATTCTACTCATTACCTCCACCATACATTGGACCTTGTTCTGACATATGGCATAGAAATAGAAAATCTTGTAGTGTCTCCTCATAACCCTGTACTGTCAGACCATTGTCTGTTAACCTTTGATTTTACTATTTCTGACTATTTGGCTCCTAAAGAAAAATATTATCACAGTAGATGCCTCTCAGATGATGCTGTTTCCAAATTTATGCAGATTGTTTCCTCTATGCCATGTGTCAACACAACAGAAATAAGCTATAGACAGCTTGCTCCTTCTGTAATTGATAACATGGTGGATAGTGTTTCAGCTTCTCTGCATCAGGCTCTAGACTTGGTGGCCCCCTTAAAAAAGAAAAAGTCTAATCAGAGATTTTTAACTCCTTGGTTCAACACAGAAACTCGTAGCTTAAAACAGAAGACTCGTCAATTAGAAAGAAAATGGCGCTCTACTAATTTAGATGAAATCTATTTAGCTTGGAGAAATCATCTTTTAATTTATAAAAAATCTCTTAGAAAAGCTAGAACGAGTTATTACTCTGCATTAATAGAAGAGAACAAGAATAATCCCAGGTTTCTTTTCAGTACTGTAGCCAGGTTGACAAAGAGTCAGGACTCTGTCAATCCTAGCATCCCCTTAGAGCTTACTAGTCAGGACTTTATGAACTTTTTCAATAATAAAATTTCATCCATCAGAGATAAAATCAATCAGATTCTTCCCACAGTTAACTTAAATACTGTAACTACTACAACTCCTTCTATTGATGTCTGTCTTAAGATAAGATAAGATAAGATAAGCCTTTATTAGTCCCACAACGGGGAAATTCCAGGATTGCAACAGCACAGGGATAGCAACACTCAGAGCAACAATCAGAAGGCAAGAAAAAAAACAAGCAAGCAAGAGCAGCTAATATACATATGTACATATTACTATAATATATATATATACACACACACACACACACAGACACACAGTGCAGAGCATTGTAGCTGGATGGAATAAATATATGAATATATGAACACACAGTGCAGAGTCTTGATGAGTTTACTCCAATCGACCTTTGTGAGTTAGACAAAATAGTTTCCTCATCCAAACCTTCAACTTGTCTTTTAGACCCTATTCCTACCAGGTTATTTAAAGAAGTCTTCCCACTTATTGGTAGCTTTATTCTTCATATAATCAATTCTTCATTAACTTTAGGCCATGTACCGCAGGCTTTTAAAACGGCTGTAATTAAACCCTTACTCAAAAAGCCAACGCTAGATCCAGGAGCTTTAGCTAACTATAGACCAATCTCTAATCTCCCTTTCATTTCAAAAATCTTAGAAAGAGTTGTTGCTACGCAATTATTTGACCACCTGCAGGGAAATGGTTTACTTGAGGAGTTTCAATCTGGGTTTAGAATCCATCATAGTACTGAAACAGCCTTAGCGAAGGTCACTAACGACCTCCTCATTGCATCTGATAATGGACTAGTTTCTGTACTTGTCCTTTTAGATCTTAGTGCAGCTTTTGATACTATTGATCATAATATTCTACTTGATAGATTAGAACACTATGTTGGACTTAATGGAACTTCGTTGCAGTGGTTTAGATCTTATTTATCTGATAGGTTCCAGTTTGTTCATGTAAATGATGAGTTTTCTCTCAGCTCAAAGCTTAGTCATGGAGTTCCACAGGGATCTGTGCTTGGCCCTACTCTTTTTAGTTTATATATGCTTCCGTTAGGCAACATTATTAGAAAGCACTGTATACATTTTCATTGTTATGCAGATGACACACAATTATACCTGTCAATGAAGCCAGATGATAGTAATCAATTAGCCAAGTTAGAAGCCTGTCTTAAGGAAATCAAAGCTTGGATGACTTGTAATTTCCTGCTATTAAATTCAGATAAGACTGAAGTCATTCTTGTTGGTCCAAAAAACCTTAGAAATTCCTTTCCAAATCAGACTTTCAGTTTGGATGCAGTTACTCTTTCTCTTAATAGCTCTGTGAGGAACCTTGGAGTTATTTTTGATCAGGATTTGTCCTTCAATTCACATATTAAATTTGTTTCTAAGACTGTCTTCTATCATTTGCGTAATATTGCCAAGATTAGGAGCATCTTGTCTCAGAGTGATGCTGAGAAGCTGATCCACGCTTTTGTTAGCTCGAGATTAGATTATTGTAATTCTTTATTATCAGGCTGTCCTAAAACATCTTTAAAAAGTCTTCAGCTGATCCAAAATGCTGCAGCAAGAGTTTTAACAGGTACTAGAAAGAGAGATCATATCTCTCCGGTTCTGGCCTCCCTTCATTGGCTTCCCATAGAGTTTAGAATTAAGTTTAAAATCCTTCTTCTTACTTACAAAGCTCTAAACAATCAGGCTCCTTTTTATTTAAAAGATCTGATACTACCGTATTATCCTAACAGAGCACTACGCTCCCAAAATGCAGGATTACTTGTAATACCTAGAATCTCCAAAAGTACAATGGGAGGCAGAGCCTTCAGTTATCAAGCTCCTCTCCTGTGGAATCAGCTGCCAATCTGGATTCGGGAGTCAGACTCGATCTCTGTTTTTAAGAATAGGGCTAAAACCTACCTTTTTGATATAGCCTACAATTAGGGAGGGATCATGTGTTTCTGAACCCTCCCTTAGTTATGCTGCTAATAGGTTTAGTCAGCCGGGGGACCTCCAGTAATGCACTGGGCCTCACTCCTTTCCTCACTCTCTATGAAATATTTTTTTTTTGCTGGTCATTAACATTTATTTGTTCTCTCCCATAGATTGAGTCCCCATCGTGCTGTTTGCTCTCTACATGTCTGTTCTTTTCTTCTTCTCTATCCCCTCACCCCCCAGCCAGTCGCAGCAGATGACTGCCCCTCCCTGAGCCTGGTTCTGCTGGAGGTTTCTCCCTGTTAAAAGGGAGTTTTTCCTCTCCACCGTCGCCAAGTGCTTGCTCACAGGGGATCGCCTGATTGCTGGGGTCTTTCTGCAAATGTGGGGGTCCCCCCTACAGTTGATAGTACTATGAGATGACTGTTGTTGTGAAATGGCGCTATATAAATAAAGTTGAATTGAATTGAATTGGTAGCCGGGTGTAGCGCAGCTGTGTGCCCTTGTAGGTGAATGAGAAGAAATCCCTGCACTCCTCTGCTAAAGGAAGACAGAAAAATGCATTAGCCAAATCAATACATGTAAACCATGAATGTTGTGATGTGAGAGCAGATAAAGCAGTGTATGGGTTTGGCACGGGTACTGTGGGGGTGGAAATCCGTGAATTGACACGCCTCAAATCATGGGCCATTCGATATTTACCGGTATTTTGCTTTTCAACTGGGAGAATAGGAGTGTTCCAGGCAGAGTGAGAATTTTCTAATACCCCTGCCTGAAGCAGCCCTTCAATGGTATCAGCAATGCCCTCCTGTGCCACAGGCTTATGCGCATACTGATTTTGCCAAATGGGTTGACCTTGCAGGACCTGAAATGAGATGGGAGAGATATTAATACATTTACCAACGTCCGTGGGTCCCTGTGACCATAAATTTTGTGGCAGTGAATTCAACATATCTGCTGCTGATTCATGATCAGTGCGTTCCCTACCATGCTCCCTCTCAATTTGTCTGTGTTCAAACAAAAGCTCATCAGTTGTATCAATTTTAATGCGATAGGCCTGATGTTTTGCAGAGTATTCAACATTTGGGATCTGTGTCACCTGCCAATCAGTGGCTTCAGCCAGTGTTTTAACCATAGGCCCTAACTCTTTAGCTTGATGATTAGCATGTATGAGCAAGGTAATGTGTGGAGCTGATTCCTCTGACATTTCATACCACTGTAATTGCTATGCACTTAATACAGCATCTGCGGCGACACCCTCTTGTCCTACATACAAAAACCTAGATTTGATGGTCCAAGTTTGACCATCCAGTTGGGAGAAAAATCTATCATGATAAACATCATCTGAATTTCTGTCATAATACAGAGTGACATGTAGGGGATCAATGGGAGGTGTGTGGGGTGCCAGAAGAGCAATCCACGGCTTCCAGGCCATGAACACTGGCAACACGCCAGTCTGTGAGGGCGAGTCAGGCGATAACAGGCCCCAGTAAATGTCAGCCCAGGTATTTGGCGCTTGTGGTGTCACATCAGGTTTCAACAGCATTTGTCCATGCACAGAAAGTCCTTGCACTGAACAGTTCATAGCAACACCATTAGGGAATGACAAGATGACTCCATCGGCCGAGCACAGCACTGATGCTCCCAGTTTAATCAGCAGATCTCTCCCCATCAAGTTTGTGGGAGAGCTTTTTGAGCAGGCATAACGTTATTTCACAGTTTGACCAGCAACACAAGTGTCCAAAGGTTTTGTCACAGGCAGTCTTTCAGGAACCCCAGAGAAACCAATAACCTCCACAGCTTTAGCCGATAACAGTGTAGGCTCAATGTCACAGTTCAAAGTGGAATAGGTTGCCCCCGTATCAACCAGAAAAGGCAGGTCACAGTCCATAACCTTTAGTGTGACCATGGGATCTGCCATTCCCACGTCACTTTTTCTCTGTGGGCCCCGTCATTGTTCCTCATATTGTGTGAGGTACACTTCCCCCGCAGTTGAAGTGTATGCTGGATATTGGCCAGCAGGTGGAGCTGCCGCTGCATAAGGTGCTTGATGTCCTGCACTTGCTTGTGCCACTGGTGGTGGGTAAGGATTAGTTGGACAATCCTTCCTCCAATGACCATTTTGACCACAGCCATGACATGCATTCAGGCCCATGACCTTTCGACCCTGAAAGCTTCTCACACCCCGCCTTCCACGAGATGCCCCCCAATAATAATTAATACCACGTGGTACACCCTGAAAATATGGTATTTGGGGTGTCCAAGCTGTGGGTGCCGGGTACACAGGGGCAGGTAAAGCTGCCATGCCCGGTGTGGGCGTTGGCCCTGAGGGTGTTTCCGGAGCCTGCTGTACCAACTGCTTAGCTGGTTTGTTTATCTTTTTAACCTCAGCCACTTCTTGTTTAGCCTTTTGTAACTGCAATTTTAACAGTTGCAGTTCTTGATTATCTCTGTCAACCTTTTCTTTCTCTGCTTTTTCCTGTTCCTTACGCATATGATGTGTGAAGTGCCTTTCCCACAATTCCACAGAGCTACTGGGAATGTCAGGGTTACTGTCCATGGCTTCTCTCACTGCCTGAGGCACTCCTTTTAACACTGCCTGCCTAAATACGTCCCTTTGAAAATCAGATGTATTAGGATGAGAGCCAGCAGCCGCTGTCCACTCCATTTTACATCTACTGATAAATACCATAGGAGACTCATTCTCCTTAATTGAAAAAGTTAAAGCTCTTAAAGCTCCTGGTGGAATTGGAAATTTGTGCCTCATTGCTGTGCCTAAGGCTGATGCTACAGGGGTGAAAGGTGCTGCATCTGAAACTGTTTGGGTTCCTGCCAACTGTTCAATTTGAGAGACTTCCACAACACTTAATTGTCTCCCAAGCAAAGCTCTAAAATCTCCCATTGCCACTGTAACTCCTTGAGTTAACTGATCAAATTTTGTCATCCACTGACCTCCACCTTCACAGGGCGGGGGCATTTTTTCTGAAATGCCATTTATGTCTGTCCATGAGAATGGCTGATATGTTCTGCCTCTGCTTTTCATTACCAGTGGTGCTTGTGTGTGTATGCGGTGCTCTATGTCCTGTTGTGTGTGTCTGCGTGCAGCTGAATTAAGACGGCAGCCTGTAGAAGGGTCACATTCATCATCATCCCAAACTCTTCGACATAGATCTCTATTTCTGAAACTATAAGGCCTGCCTCGCACGTGCTGTTCCTGATCTCCTAATTCTCTTTGTTGTTGATTTGCCAATCTCACTTGTCCCATCAATTGATAAAATCTATTCTCTTCCAATGGCCTGCTTTCATGTTTTTGTGCATTATTTATTTTTGTAAGAGCTGCAGTCATAGCATCTGAACTTTCTCTCCTCTGCCTGCTCTTAAAATCATCTTGACCATAAGGAGTAGAGGAAGCAAATACTTTAGGGGAAAGGAGATGTATTTCCTCACTGTCTGCGTGTTCACTCCACTGACCACAGTCATCCTTATAACCCCTGTCACTTATCTGTTGATCAACTGTACCTTCATCATCTGCTACACCAGATTCCACACTGCCAGCATTAGACCATAAGCTATGCTGAAAATCCTGTGTTTGCCTTTGCAAATCAATTACACCAGCTTCAACATTCTGCAGCCGTTCTCCCACAGTCTTTTCCAACCTTAATCTTTCAAGCTTTTCTTGAAGCCAACCTTTCAACTGTTCACCTTGTTCCTGTGATGTCACCTCCTCAACTTCCACTAATCCTTCTTTTAACTTCACCAAAGGCATCTGATTAACACAATATGGCGGTGGGGGTAATTCCCCTTTCAAATCTTCCAAATTAGGGTAGAGAGACAGCACCTCTCCCTTCTGTTTGTCCAGCTTCTTATCAACCAGTAAATCTTTATTCTTCTCTGTCTCACTCACACACCTCACTGGGTCAACCGCTGCTGACTCCTGCCTCAGACCACTGTCTATCTCCCTCTTCATCATGTGCTGATCCTGCTCCTTCTTAAGCATCTGTGTCTTCATCAATTTCACACCATTCATTGCAGCAGAGCATGTAGCCAAATTATGAATCAGCCTGCGCTCACGTTCACACTCCTGAATAAGATACTTATATTTTCTTTTCACCAAAAACCCTGTGACATCCATATCTTTCATAGATTGTATATCATCTAGTCTTCTTTGTTCCAAATCCATTAAAAACTGGGTCAAACTGTCCTCTTTGTTTAAATTTAGAATGTCGTCTTCCCTCAATTTCTGATACAATTTATCATATTCTGCTTTAACTCCCTTTCTGTCTTTGGGTAATGTACCACTGAGCATTTGAGTCACTGTTGAATCCCATTGTTTTTTTTATATTTCCTTTATACAACCCAGCATCTCCCAAGCCTTGTGAGGCACACAGCCCCGCCTCTTGCATTCTTCACTTGAGCTGAGCAAAAATTCACCTTCTGTTTTTTTCTAGAGGCCAAATCTGCCTCTCCCCCGCCCCTGAGGCAAAAGGAGAGAGAGAGAGAGAGAGAGAGAGAGAGAGAGAGACTTTTAACTTTTAAAAAAGGCTTTATTGTACATTTCCAAATTGCACAAAGACCAATATCAGTGTTCCAAGTGTGTCACATCTCAAAAGTGCAAACATAACTCATCCCCCTGACCCACTGAACACAAAACATTCCCTACAGCCCATCTATTGATGAACGCCTCCAGATTGTCCACCATTTGATAGTAAGAGAACTCTACCCGGAGTCTGACTGTCAACAAGACCTTGAAAGCGGACACAGGATCCACATTGCCAGCATTGCTTGCCCGATTTTTCCTCGTCAGCCAGATAGCAAGCTTAGCAGTCCCAGATAGGAAGTTCATCAAAGTGTGGGAAGCCTTCCTTGCCACTTTGTACTTCGGACCGTTAATGAACAGACCAAAAGAGAATCGTTCACCCAAAGCCCGAAACCACCCGCGCAAAATGTCAAAGAGTCCAGATAAACGCAAACAATGGACAAACAAATGGTCGAGGGTCTCAACTTGGGAACAAAACAAACATTCCCCCCCCACAGTCGGATCAAGGTGTGCCCTGTATTTATTTGTGGCTATTGCCCCATGCACAATCCTCCACTGGAGATCTGCTGTGCGTTTCTCAATTGGTTGCTTGTACAGGCACCGCCAGCTGCCTTTTGGGGAGACCCCTGGCCCCAAACAACCCGCCCACCTCGACTCCGTGACATCCTTCAGAGAGCGCAGATTCAGAACCTTCACACAGATGTGATACACCGCCCTCATCCCGACAAACTGGAACTTGCCCAGGCGAGGAATCCTGAAGGTCAGTAGGTGATCCTCTCCTCCTTGCCACTCCCCCACATCCGGAGTTATGGAAATTGCTGGAAAGGTGGACGCAGTGTCGTCAGTCCATTGATTGTAAAGAGTGCGGTTAGTCGCAAACGCCCGAAGCGGCTGCGGCAGGGCGGTGCACACGTCCTCCACCACCCTTTGCAGCAGTCTGACAGATGTAATTTTTGCACTCCGCCTCAGTGTCTCCATCGATGTGGTCGACATCCTCATAAGATGACCCAGCTTGGTACAGCGTGCCTCCCGGAGAGAGAGAGAGAGAGAGAGAGAGCACTATCCCTCGCCCGCCCCCTTTGGGAGAGCGAGGAACAGAGAGAGAGAGATAGAGAGTACTGCTCGCCCCTCCCCTTGCTGATGGGAGAGAGAGAACAGTCGCCCGCACCTCTGCCTTTTTTTTTTCCTTTTTCTTTTAAAACTTCTACCTTCTCACAGCGTTCCCAATATAACACAAATAGCAATATCTTACCAATATAAACCAAATAGCACTTGCAGCAGTGATTAAATAGTATTCTGGGTGCACTACGTCCAGGGAATTTCACCAGTTTGTGATTAACGTCTTAATCAACGTGCAAGGGAACTGTTCGAGGGCGCCACTTCCCCGGGGCGTTACCCCAATTCTCGCCTTCCCGTCGGACTGCGAAGGATTCTCTCCTTTGCGCTGGACTTTTTCGGGTACTAAACCGAGGGCGTCACTTTTATATGACCCAGGTTTTATAGTCTTCGTCAAGGCTAAGGGAGTCCAACCCAGTTCCTGTCCTCACAAGTCACGGACCAATTTGCTCAGTCCGTGAACCCGTAGTCAGGCCGGATGACCATGAATAAATATGCAGCGATATCATCCGGGCCGGGGGGCCTTTCACCTCCCCGGTCTTGGCCGTTAATGTCCCAAGCGATCACAATCTAATCAATCAATATAAAATCAATGTCAAATCGTGATTGGTTGGTCAAAATCGGGTCCTGCACCCGAGCCGGGGGCCTTTCACCACTCTCTCTCGGTCTTACGGTCTTTTTAAGCAAGCAAAGCATACATCTTTCTTTACCAAAGCATCTTTTATAACCAAGCATCTCTCTTTAACCAAGCATGTATTCATCAAAAAACATTTACCATATTCAACTGCTTTTTTAACCTAGGACACACATCAAGCCGTTTGACAACACAAAACTTTTGGTTATAGCCAATAGCAGAACTTTTGATATAACAGGCGTCTGCTTACCTGGTTTTTTATAGGGCGCCCTTGTGTTGTCAGCCGGTGATGCAGGTCCGTTGTCCAGACAAAGATCGATCCAAATCAGATGATAATCTCCCCCTTTCACCGGACGAAGCCCCCAAATTGTTAGGATTCAAAATTATTCGGATGAAAAACCTTAGTAGAAAAAACCATCTAAGCCTACCCTTTAAAAGCTTATCTATGTGTGTAGATGGTTTACCCAGATTCGTTTTTCAAGGAAGAGATTGAGTTTACTTGGAACATGTATTTATTAAGTAAGCAAGTTGAATATAGTAGGTTACAGCGCCGGGTCAAACATTCTCTCCCTGACAGCAACAGATCGTGTCAGTTCATGAAGTCTGACTGGCTGTGCTACCCCTGACCCGGAATATTTGTACACAAATGAACAAAGAACAAAGCATGCATTTAATGAGTGAACAGTCCAGGTGTCTGGTCCAAGGAGGATCTGTTCCTGGCACCGAATGTATCCACAAGAAGGTCACTTTCACCTCCCAGGTCAGCGTAGGCCAAGCTCAGCCATTCCTTATCGCAACTGTGCCTCCTTTCCGTAAATCCCAGGCGTTTGTTATCCTTTCTCATGAGACAAAGGTCCACTATTTTGCAGAGAGTGAACCACACACTTGGCAATATTTTTTCCATTATGGTATATTGATCATTTTACCTAGATATAAGCAGAATACAAACATTTTGAGTCACACATATGATTATATTGAACACACATATATTTTGAAGCACACAACTATGTGGTTATATTGATCACACACATATTTTAAATCACACAGATTACTGTTATTTGGTTATATTGATCACTTTTATCTCATCAGTTTGTAATCTTGATCTTATGAATTCCTTAAAATTTTACCCTCCCCAGACATCCGGAAGTATAGTAGTTGAACTCTCTCAAGAACAAGCCAAGATAGGTATTGCCTCTTCACCCCCCTTTAGGCTTCAAACTCAAAAGCGGAACCGCTTGGTTTTGCCAGCTTAAACTTTGCATTTAGGTTTCTAATGTTGATCTTATTAATTCCTGAAAATTTCAGCCTTCCCAGAGATCAGGAAGTATAGTAGTTTAACTCTCACAAGAACAAGCTCAGATAGGGAGCGCCTTTCCCCCTTTAAGCTTCAAACTGAAAATCGCAACCTCTTGGAGTTTCGGGTGGGACTTTTTATTGAGGTTTATAATGTTGATCTTATGAATTCCTTAAAATTTCAGCCTCCGCAGACATCGGGAAGTATTGTATTTGATCTCTCTTAAGAACAAGCCCAGATTGTGATCGCCTCTCCCCCCATAGGCTTCAAACTCAAAATCGGAACTGCTTTGAGTTGTGGGCTTAAACTTTGAATGTAGGGTTCTAGTGTTGATCTTATGAATTCATGAAAATTTCAGCCCTTTCAGATATCGGGAAGTATAGTAGTTGAACTCTCTGAAGAACAAGCCCAGATAGTGAGCACCTCTCCTTCCCCTTTAGGCTTCAGACTCAAAATCGGAACTGCTTTGAGTTTCGGGCTGAAGCTTTGCATTTAGGGTTGTAATGTTGATCTTGTAAATACCTTAAAATTTCAGCCTCCGCAGACATCAGGAACTATAGTAGTTATACTCTCATAATAACAAGCCCAGATGGGGAGCACCTTTTCCCCTATAGGCTTCAAACTCAAAATCAAAACCGGTTGCATTTGCTGGCTGAAATTTTCCATTTAGGGTTCTCAAGTTGATGTAATGAATTCCTTAAAATTTCAGCCTCCCCAGACATCGGGAAGTATAGTAGTTAAACTCTCTAAAGAACAAGCCCAGAAAGGGAGCGCCTCTCCCCCACCCTTTAGGCTTCAAACTCGAAATCAAAACCGCTTTTCTTTGTTGGTTTAAACTTTGCATTTACGGTTCTCATATTCATCTTATGAATACGTGAAAATTTCATCCTCCCCAGACATCAGGAAGTATAGTAGTTGAACTCTCTTTAGAACAAGCCCAGATTGTGATCGCCTCTCCTCCGGATAGTCTTCAAACTCAAAATCGCAACTTCTTGGAGTTGCAGGCTTAAACTTTGTATTTAGGTTTGTAATGTTGATCTTATGAATTCCTGAAAATTTCAGCCTCCCCACACATCGGGAAGTGTAGTAGTTGAACTATCTCAAGAACCATCCAAGATCAGATTCGCCTCTTCCCCCCTTTAGGCTTCAAACTCAAAATAGGAACCGCTTTGATTTGCCAGCTTAAACTTTGCATTTAGGGTTCTAATGTTGATCTTAATAATTCCTGAAAATTTCAGCCTCCCCAGACATCATGAAGTATAGTAGTTCAACTATCTTAAGAACAAGCCCTTATTGTGATCGCCTCTCCCCGACATAGGCTTCAAACTCAAAATCGGAACCTCTTGGAGTTGCGGGCTGAAACTTTGTATTTAGGTTTGTAATCTTGATCTTATGAATTCCTTAAAATTTCCGCCCCCCCCAGACATCGGGAAGTATAGTCGTTGAAGTCTAATAATAAGTCCAGATAGGGAGCACCTTTCCCCCTATAGGCTTCAAACTCAAACTCAAAACCACTTGCATTGGCGGCAGAAATTTTCTATTAATGGTTCTTAAGTTGATCTGATGAATTCCTGAAAATTTCAGCCTCCTCACACATCGGGAAGTGTAGTAGTTGAACTCTCTCAAGAACTAGCCAAGATCAGGATCGCCTCTTCCCCCCTTTAGGCTTCAAACTCAAAATCGGAACCGCTTGGATTTGCCAGCTTAAACTTTGCATTTAGGTTTCTAATGTTGATCTTATTAATTCCTGAAAATTTCAGCCTTCCCAGAGATCAGGAAGTATAGTAGTTTAACTCTCACAAGAACAAGCTCAGATAGGGAGCGCCTTTCCCCCTTTAAGCTTCAAACTGAAAATCGCAACCTCTTGGAGTTTCGGGTGGAACTTTTTATTGAGGTTTATAATGTTGATCTTATGAATTCCTTAAAATTTCAGCCTCCCCAGACATCGGAAAGTATTGTATTTGATCCCTCTTAAGAACAAGCCCAGATTGTGATCGCCTCTCCCCCCCATAGGCTTCAAACTCAAAATCGGAACTGCTTTGAGTTGTGGGCTTAAACTTTGAATGTAGGGTTCTAGTGTTGATCTCATGAATTCATGAAAATTTCAGCCCTTTCAGATATCGGGAAGTATAATAGTTGAACTCTGTGAAGAACAAGCCCAGATAGTGAGCACCTCTCCTTCCCCTTTAGGCTTCAAACTCAAAATCGGAACTGCTTTGAGTTTCGGGCTGAAGCTTTGCATTTAGGGTTGTAATGTTGATCTTGTAAATACCTTAAAATTTCAGCCTCCGCAGACATCAGGAACTATAGTAGTTGTACTCTCATAATAACAAGCCCAGATGGGGAGCACCTTTTCCCCTATTGAGTTTTTGCATATGACGTCAGGGGGCGTGCCGCACTGGCCCCTTAGAGTGTGCCGCCATATTGGATGGCAAGAAACAGCAGCAGCAGGGTGAAACAAACCACATAGCTCACGTGTATCTACAAACTCGGCAAAATGGTGTACTCCTGTTGTTCCCCCTGATAAGGGGATAAGCGGGGAATTAAATGGCCGGTGTGAAATGCAAAAAAAAAAAAAAAAAAAGTTGGATTTTTGAATAATTACCTTCACTGACGTAATCTCTCGCTTTTTCATAACGGGCTGCACGGTGGAGCAGTGGTTTAGCACTGTGGCAGCACAGTTTTGCCTCGGCTGGGGGATCGCGGAGATCATGAGACCGTGGGCTCGATCCCAGCCCCCGACCAACAGTGAGCTGTGTGGAGTTTGCATGTTCTCCCCGTGTTGCGTGGGTTTACTCCGGGATTTCTCCGGTTTCCTCCCGCATACCAAAAACATGTAGGTTTAGGGCCCTCGCACACGCAGCGGCCGGTGGCTTGTCACCAGACTGCAAACCAAATCTACCTACAGGTACAAATAAGTAACAAAAAAAAAAAAACAACTTTGTGAGTCGGGTCTGCTTTGGGGGCGCCTCTCTGCTTGCTACAAAGGACAATGCACACATGAAAGGGGAGAAAACTATTGTACATGTGCATAAAATCAGGTACGTTTTAACGCGGCGCGCCGTGGAGAGCCTTTAACAAAAAAAAACAAAAAAAAAAAACACGCAGCGCGCTTCACTCACCTCCAAGTCCGAGGAGCTGCTGTTGTTTTCCGACTCGTTCACCAGCAAAGACTTCACATCATCCAGATCCCTTTCCGCTGACACGTTTTCCGATATCTATTCCTCCTCCTCCCCTTCATCTTTGAAAGATATCATCTCATTGTTTGCCCCAAAATCATCCCCGCTGAGCAGATTACTGGCAGTCATTGTTCTGCTAATTGCTCCAGCTGTTACCCCACACCCGCCACCTCCGTTCAACTGGGGCATTTCGGCACACCAGAGGAGCGCACGGGAACAAGAGTAAAAACACTTGTCTGCTACTGCTGACAATGACTCCACTGAATGTGACACAGACATCGCAGACACAGTGTCAGAGGCCATAGTGTCAGTTGTTGAAGAGGATGATAGGATGTTATTATGTCAGACTGTGACTGTGTGTTCTCCTCACACATTCTGGTCGCTAAACAGTACAAGTTACGTCTGGATTGTCACAGTGCAACTGCTGCTCTTGCCATCCAAGATGGCGGCACCTACGGCGTGTTTATGTTTACCCCCGCGAGTCACGTGAATTTTACGAGCCTACGCAAAAACTCTATAGGCTTCAAACTCAAAATCAAAACCGGTTGCATTTGCTGGCTGAAATTTTCCATTTAGGGTTCTCAAGTTGATGTAATGAATTCCTTAAAATTTCAGCCTCCCCAGACATCGGGAAGTATAGTAGTTAAACTCTCTAAAGAACAAGCCCAGATAGGGAGCGCCTCTCCCCACCCTTTAGGCTTCAAACTCAAAATCAAAACCGCTTTTCGTTGTTGGTTTAAACTTTGCATTTACGGTTCTCATATTCATCTTATGAATACGTGAAAATTTCATCCTCCCCAGACATCAGGAAGTATAGCAGTTGAACTCTCTTTAGAACAAGCCCAGATTGTGATTGCCTCTCCTCCGGATAGTCTTCAAACTCAAAATCGCAACTTCTTGGAGTTGCAGGCTTAAACTTTGTATTTAGGTTTGTAATGTTGATCTTATGAATTCCTGAAAATTTCAGCCTCCCCACACATCGGGAAGTGTAGTAGTTGAACTATCTCAAGAACCATCCAAGATCAGATTCGCCTCTTCCCCCCTTTAAGCTTCAAACTCAAAATCGGAACCACTTTGATTTGCCAGCTTAAACTTTGCATTTAGGGTTCTAATGTTGATCTTAATAATTCCTGAAAATTTCAGCCTCCCCAGACATCATGAAGTATAGTAGTTCAACTATCTTAAGAACAAGCCCTGATTGTGATCGCCTCTCCCCGACATAGGCTTCAAACTCAAAATCGGAACCTCTTGAAGTTGCGGGCTGAAACTTTGTATTTAGGTTTGTAATCTTGATTTTATGAATTCCTTAAAATTTCCGCCCCCCCAGACATCGGGAAGTATTATCGTTGAAGTCTCATAATAACAATTCCAGATAGGGAGCACCTTTCCCCCTATAGGCTTCAAACTCAAAATCAAAACCGCTTGCATTTGCTGGCTGAAATTTTCCATTGAGGGTTCTCAAGTTGATGTAATGAATTCCTTAAAATTTCAGCCTCCCCAGACATCGGGAAGTATAGTAGTTAAACGATGCGGTGATGCGGTGATCTTCCTCCTTCACCGTTCTCTGTCCCACCTGGAGAAGCCCGGGAATATGGTGAGGATCATGTTCTTTGACTTCTCCAGTGGTTTCAACATCATCCAACCGATGATCCTGAAGGACAAGCTGCTGTGCGCAGGGGTGGACCAGCACCTGTCATCATGGATCCTGGACTACCTCACGAACCGGCCTCAGTTTGTGAGAACCCGGGACTGTGTTTCCGACACGATCATCAGTAGCACGGGGGCCCCCCAGGGAACGGTACTGGCTCCCTTCCTGTTCACTCTTTATACTGCGGACTTCTCACACAACACAACACATTGCCATCTACAGAAGTTCTCTGATGACTCTGCGATCGTTGGTCTCATCTCCAACGGAGATGAAGCTGAGTACAGAGGGCTTATCCAGGACTTTGTGGACTGGTGCCATCGGAACTGCCTCCAGATCAACGCGAGGAAAACTAAGGAGCTGGTGGTGGACTGCCGCAGGCATGGGCAGCCCCTCACAGCACCAGCACCAGTAAATATACAGGGAACAGACATCGAGATGGTGACATCCTATAAGTACCTGGGTATTCATCTGAACAATAAACTAGACTGGTCACACAATACTGACGCACTCTACAAGAAGGGACAGCGCAGGCTGTTCCTGCTGAGGAGACTCAGGTCTTTTGGTGTACAAGGGGCGCTGCTGAAGTCATTCTATGACACGGTGGTGGCATCAGCCATCACTTTTGGAGTGGTCTGCTGGGGCAGTGGCATTACTGCAGCCGATAGGAAGAGACTGAACAAACTGATTAAGAAAGCTAGCTCTGTCCTGGGGCAGCGCCTTGATCCGATGGAGGAGATAGGAGAGAGAAGGACGGTGGCTAAACTGTCATCTCTGCTGGAGTCCGAGTTCCACCCTATGCAGGACATACTGGATGCACTGAGGAGCTCATTTAGCAGCAGACTACATCATCCCAGGTGCACAACCGAGAGGTTTCGTAGGTCCTTCCTACCAACGGCTGTCAGACTGTACAACCTAAGCAGGGCTGCTCGCAGAGATAGCAAAAAGACGTAACAAACTAATAGTTTTTTGAATGCAAAAGATGCAATAGACTTACACAATGGTCCTCTCCGGCATACAACTAGGAACATACCGGTCGCTGTGGAGGGTGAGAATATGTATGGGCACATAATCATACCATGTAGGATAACTAAATAGACGGTTATGCTGTTTCATCCCACCTAGCAACAATGCTCTGCACTGTGTGTGTTTATATATTTACATATTTATTCCATCTAGCTACATTGCTCCACACTGTGTGTGTTTATATACTTGCATATTTATTCCACCTAGCTGCAATGCTCCGTACTGTGGGTGTTTATATATCTACATATTTATTCCATCTAGCTACAATGCTCTGCACTGTGTGTTCATATATTCATATATTTATCCCATCCAGCTACAATGCTCTGCACTGTGTGTCTGTGTGTGTGTGTATATATATATTTTATAGTAATATGTACATATGTATATTAGCTGCTCTTGCTTGCTTGTTTTTTTTTTTTGTTTTTTTGTTTTTTTTCTTGCCTTCTGATTGTTGCTCTGAGTGTTGCTATCCCTGTGCTGTTGCAATCCTGGAATTTCCCCGTTGTGGGACTAATAAAGGCTTATCTTATCTTATCTTAAACTCTCTAAAGAACAAGCCCAGATAGGGAGCGCCTCTCCCCACCCTTTAGGCTTCAAACTCAAAATCAAAACCGCTTTTCGTTGTTGGTTTAAACTTTGCATTTACGGTTCTCATATTCATCTTATGAATACGTGAAAATTTCATCCTCCCCAGACATCAGGAAGTATAGTAGTTGAACTCTCTTTAGAACAAGCCCAGATTGTGATCGCCTCTCCTCCGGATAGTCTTCAAACTCAAAATCGCAACTTCTTGGAGTTGCAGGCTTAAACTTTGTATTTAGGTTTGTAATGTTGATCTTATGAATTCCTGAAAATTTCAGCCTCCCCACACATCGGGAAGTGTAGTAGTTGAACTATCTCAAGAACCATCCAAGATCAGATTCGCCTCTTCCCCCCTTTAGGCTTCAAACTCAAAATCTGAACCACTTTTAGTTGTGGGCTTAAACTTTGCATTTAGGGTTCTAGTATTCATCTTATGAAAACGGCATAATTTCAGCCTCCCCAGACATCGGGAAGTATAGTAGTTGAACCCTCTTAAGAACAAGCCCAGATAGGGAGCGCCTCTCCCCCCCATAGGCTTCAAACTCAAAATCGTAACTGCTTTGAGTTTCGTGCTTAAACTTTGTATTTACGGTTGTAATGTTGATCTTATGAATACCTTAAAATTTCAGCCTCCGTGACATGTTAGGCTGCCCCAGGAAAAACGCACGCAGGCTCACGTGAGATTTAGATTTAGTCTTCAAACTCAAAATCGGAACCGCGTGGATTTGCCGGCTTAAACTTTAGATTTAAGGTTGTAATGTTGATTTTGTCAATACCTTAAAATTTCAGCTTCCCCAGACATCTTGAAGACTAGTCATTGAACTTTCAAGAACAGCCCAAGATAGGGAGCACCTCTCTTCCTATAGGCTTCAAACTCAAAATCGGAACCACTTGCATTTGCGGACTGAAATTTTCCATTTAGGGTTCTAAAGTTGATCTTATGAATACCTGAAAATTTCAGTCTCCCATAACATTCGGAAGTATAGTAGTTTAACTCTCTTAAGAACAAGCCCAGATTGTGATCCCCTCTCCCCCCCATAGGCTTCAAACTCAAAATCGCAACCTCTTGGAGTTGCAGACTTAAACTTTGTATTTAGGTTTGTAATGTTGATTTTATGAATTCCTTAAAATTTCAGCCTCCCCACACGTCGAGAATTGTAGTAGTTGAACTCTCTCAAGAACAAGCCAAGACAGGGATTGCCTCGTCCCCTCTTTA